>OZ018401.1:71334944-71527712 GCA_963969585.1 Drosophila helvetica | reverse complement strand
AGAAGGAACTTACAAATTTGAACATATTGGGAGTTGGTTTTGTGGTAGCTGTGACTGCTGCTTGTTTGCCGGAGAAGATTCGATGGATAACTGATGATGATTGGGAGCTCTACGCTCCGCTTTTATAGAACCAACGAATCTCCGTTCGAGTCGAAGACAATCAAAACATCGCTGACCTTCACTACGCCCCAGCATAACCCGACTTCGTGTCCAATCAGATCGTGAACCTAACCGATCTCTGCTCATTGTGATTTCTGGTTGCTGCAGATCCCCGAAGTGCCGATACCCGAATGCCGAAGTGGCTGTGGACTTGTCGAATGCGCGTCAAGGTGGACGACCTCGCCAGCAGCCGAAGCTGGTGGCTGGTCGCCGCTGTTTGAGCCCTTAGCAGGGGCTGGCGACTATAAAAGCTGTTCGTGCAGTTCCCAATAGCATCAGTCATCTCTCTGAGTTTCCCCCAAAAACAACCAGCCAAAAACCAACTAAAAATGTTCAAATTCGTGAGTAAATTGAAGATCTGGAAGGAACATCCATGCCTAACCCCCCATTTCTCTTAGGTTGCCATTGTTGCCCTCCTCGTCGCCTCTGTGAGCGCTGGCCTGATCGAGACCCACCATGTGGTGCATGAGCCCGTCCTCGCCAAGGTTGGAACCGTCGTGCATTCTGCACCTTCGGCTGTCTCCCATCAGAGCATCACCCAAGTGCACAGCAAGTCCTACATCCAGCCCGTGGTTGCTCCCGTTCTGAAGACCACCATCCACTCTTCTCCCGCCGTGGCTGTCCATGCTGCTCCCGTCGTACACTCCGTGCCCGTGGTCCACCATGCTGCTCCTGTCGTCCACACCGTTCATTCTGCTCCCTTAGTCCATTCTGTGCCTGTGGTCCACCACGCCGCTCCTCTGGCCTACACTCTGCATCATTAGAATCATTAGAATCTAAATTACT
Organism: Drosophila helvetica; assembly: GCA_963969585.1. Classification (NCBI taxonomy): domain Eukaryota; kingdom Metazoa; phylum Arthropoda; class Insecta; order Diptera; family Drosophilidae; genus Drosophila; species Drosophila helvetica. The sequence goes on along the minus strand of OZ018401.1, from coordinate 71,526,767 downwards.
GTTTTTTTTTTTTTTTTTTGTTAACCACTAAATGAGAAAACTAAATAAATCTACTGAAAGTATTATTGATCCCTAAATTAATATCGTTTTTTAAATATCCAAAAATACAACGACACCTTAAATATGTACCTAAGACATAGAGTACTAGGAAAGGAACGGATGTCTTAATGTTGTGATTGGAGCTTGTTTGCTGCATGTTTCATATGCGGTAAATCGGTATCTCTGAAGAGCTGATTACAATAGAAAGACAAATCGTAATGAAAAGAAAAAGGACTGGAATACAAGTCTCTGATACGACGCGGCGCGGTTTCAACGTGGAATCATGCGGCATGGATTGTATGTCAATTGCTGTAGGAAATCAATACCCAGGTTGCCCTTATTCTCAATCACATAACAGCGCGTCGGCCTGGCCGTTCCCTGAATAGCCTGATAGCTGACCCATTCATCCCATTCCCAAAATCATAAAATAGATGACCGAAAAGTTTTGCAACTGAGAACTGAAGCCGGAACCTCTTTGACCCCCCAAAAGCCAAAGAATATTCAATATCTGTGATGTATGATAAATAATTTAAAACAATTTATTTAAGCAATAACAAAAGCAAACAACAATGCACGGTTAATGGTTAATCGCTAATGGCTAATGCCCCAGCGTAAAGGGGTTCCCATAATGGCAAAGTTTGGGCGCCAGAGGAGACACTTCCATCGACATCGACATCCACGTCCACATCGTGGACAGATCCCTCGTCAAAGTCTGTCCAAGGCTGCGCCCAGAACCGACTTGATTCACAGCAGGAAGTGTCAGATTATGATGGATCTGATGGCAGGCCTGGACCAAGGCGAGGGCGACGATAACCAAAGTGTAGAGCAGCTATGGGATTGCATGGGAGCAGAAATTGGTAAAAAAATTCCTTTAAAGTTAATGGGTAACTCACCATTCGATGCATGTTGAGGCGTTTGGGTGAATTGGATCTAGTCTTAGTTTGAATTTGCCACTGCGAAACTCCAGTAAGAACTCATAGCCCATCGAGGCCTACCACCCGTTTATATACGCGTAAATAGTGCCAAAATGTCAATTGAAAAATATGACAAATGATATGCTCAATTAGCCGAAGGTCTAACAACGGGCCTACTTAGCCCATAGCCAATCACTGAATGGTTGAATACAGTCGATCGCTCGACCCATACAGATCAGTGATCCCTAGACACCAGATCTTTCTCTCTCTTCAGTTATCCTGCCAGTGTTCGGCTCTTTCTTGGATAATTGATACAAACACACATATGTAGTAAGGTATGCCATACCCAGAAAGACCCAAACACTCCATAACATTTGGATTTACGAGCACAACTCTTGAGGAAACAGAAATAATTTTCTGGCTATTAATTTTCCACATTACGACCCGATGCGATGCTTATCTTGAGTACGTGTAACTGTCGACTCAAGTCGAGCCCCGAAAAGCCCCAACAACAACAACAACAACAGCAACAGCCAGACAAGCCAACAAAATTTGTGGGTTAAGTACGCGTGGGGCTTGTCCAGTGGGTAACCTTGACATAGGGACCGACCGGAGTCTGCAGTCTTTATCTGTCACTCCAAGAGAGTACTTAACAGCTGCCGCCTTTGCTGCTGCTGCTGCTGCTGCTGCTGCAGTTGGTAGCTGTAGAGCTTTACGGCCTTTCGGCCATGAATCACTTGAGCCACGCCACTCCGCAATCATCAACTGGATCTGTCGATGTGTTGCAATCCAATTTGAATGCATATGTGGATGGATGGATGGATACTGGTACATACTCGTATAATTTATTTCGGTTTTGTTTATGCCCTTATAATGAAGGGCACACCATACGCGTATCATTGTCGAGGGTTTCGGGGTCAAGTATTGAGTGTTGAGTGTTCAATGGGATGATTATAGCTCCTTAGTACTCCTGCTGGCTGTGCTTTGTTCTGAGAAGCATCCTTTGACTAAAACTAAGTATTACTGGGATAATCAGAAACATGCTTGGACGGATTATCCATCTTCAGCTCTGTCTTGATGGCAATCACATCCATAGACGACAAGCCTATGCATCGTTCTATTATTTCAGAAGAACTTTGTCGCAACCTTTAATTATCTGTTACTTTTTATTATCACCTCCTGAAGTGTCTCTTATATTCGATAATTTCGATCGAACCCATTTGTTATTTCATTAGAAAGACGCACAACCTAACCTAATCAAACATTATGTGGTTAAAGGTCTGAACGTCACATAACTCTGTCGCAGCTTCCTTCATTGAGGCAGACACCACAGCGAGAGACGCACATCCTCTAGCAGCAGCAATACAGAAAGACGCAGAGGCAAAGTCAGCGACAGAGACAGAAATAGGGACAGGCGGTGGGGAAAGCGGGAAATTCTGTAATAAAACTGTCAACGGGATGTGAATGCAACTCAATTACGCACGCCAAACAGGATACACACCCCCGGCTCGTACGCGCTACGATGGAAAGACGCCACAGCGAAGGCGAAGACGAAGACGACATTCCGCAACCGGAGAGCAAATGCCCGGATAACCCACCACCCACAAACCGTAGCCCACAACCCACGCACTCTTCTCTACCGAGTAATCGAGTATTTTCACTCCCCCAATCATTTGCGTAAGCGACCGCCGCCGCTAAGGCCAATTACTTCGCCCATTGTCGATTGATTGCCCGGCTCTTCTTTTCTTTTCTCGTCTTGTCTTGCCTTGTCTGCAGCTTCCAGCATCCAGCATCCACTTCCTCACCCACACAAAAGTCACTGAGGCAGAGCGAACCTAGGTCACTAAATGAACTGCGCCTTTGATAGGCCCCACTCAGAAGTAAGGCGCAACCAAAGTCGGAGCCCAAAATCAAACCCGATCCGAAACACACAAAATATCTAAAACCCAAACCGGTTGCGGGGCTCAAGTTCAGGCTTCAAAGTACTTAGCGACAAACAATCGAGGCTGGGGCTGGGACTGAGGCTGCCCAACTATAAAAGCCAGCACTTCGGCCCGTCATCATCAACAGTTGCAATCGATTCACCCATCAAAGCACAAACCTCCTCCAAAAATGTTCAAACTCGTAAGTTCAGCAGGATATCAATCAGGGAATAGGACAAGCATCCGAATACGAGTACTCGAACCTCTCTTGCCCCACAGGTTGCCTTCTTTGCTCTCCTGGCCGTGGCTGCCGCTGCTCCTGGCCTCATCGCCGAGACCCACTCGTTCGTCCAGCCTGCGGTGCTGACCAAGACCGCCTATGTGGATCACAGCGCCTCCTCGGCCATCACCCACCAGAGCAACGTCAATCTGGTGCGCAAGGTGCCAGTCGTCACATATGCCGCCGCTCCTGTCGTCCACCAGACCGTCCTCCCGGCTGCTCCTCTGGTCAAGACCATCGTCCCAGCCGCCCCAGTGGTCCACACAGTGCATGCTGCCCCAGTGGTCCACACAGTGCATGCTGCTCCCTTGGTCAAGACTGTCGTCCCAGCTGCTCCCCTGGTCCACACCGTCGTGGCCGGCTCCCCCGTTGTCTACTCCACCTACCACAAGTGAATCGATTGAAAGCGTGCAGATAAAGGACTCTGTTATGTCAGAAGAGAACGCTGAGCGAATCAATTAAAACAAAAGTATTACAAGAAACTATTGTCTAATACCATTCAGAGGGAGGGGGCGGTACGCTAGGAGGCGAGAGTGAGCGCATAAAGGCTCAAGAAATAATGGTAAAGAGATGTCAATGTCTTGAAAAGATGTGAACTACATGCAATGGAAGATGGGTTCAAGAGGAGAAAGTTGTGGGGGAAAAGCTAAACGAATTTATGTTCGGGCATCCAATTTATTCATAATTGATGGTAAGCTCTCATCAATAAAATATCCTTCAGGACCGACCAATCAGAGTGGGTGTGAAGGATGTCAAACCTACAGACATCCGAATGGCCACAACATCAAAGGATTCAGAGACATAATTCTTACTCGGCACTTTCAGTGGCGTTATCCCAACAATTGATCGGTTGAAAAAATAGTTGTGTGACCTTTCATAGGATTTTCTATTCGTGTCGATGCAATGGCCTTACCTAAAGATATATCGAGAAAAAGTGTAATTTTTCTACGATTTTTTTAAGTTTCTTTAACTTTGCCTTTTTTTAAATTTATATGGTATGGACATATTTTTGAACGTTAGTTCTTTAGTGGCATTAATTCTTAACAAATTTGGTTACTAATTATTACAATTGTCCAAAAAATGTCTTCTATATATGTATAATACGCGTAATACTTCCGTTCTTATTGCATTTTTCTCAAATCTGAAGCTTGAGCTTATTAGCCATAGGTGCATCTTTTTAATTATTTTTTTTTAATTTATTTGCTCGCAATATTAGTTTTTAAGCCACCGATTGAAGCATGACCATTATTCATTATAATACTTAAATAAAATGTTCGTCCTTTGTGGGAGCGGAAGGGAAAGGGGCCAAATTTTTTAAACACACTTGTAACAGTGTGATATCACACGAGTCTGGATACAAATTTTGGTTGCTCTAGCTGTTATAGTCTTTGAGATCTAGCCGCTCATCGGGACGGACGGACGGACACACATGGCTATATCGACTCGTCTATTGATGCTGATCAAGAATAAATGCAATTTATATGCCGACCCCATAAAAATGCTTCCTCCTGGTCCACTATCACCAAAAACCGAACATACCCCTTCTCTACTCATCAAGTACCGGGTATAAACAGCATACAATCACATATTTTCTGTGTATGAATCGACACATACAAACGTCAAGAGCCAGAGCCGAACGTGACGCCAGCAGAGGCGAATGCATAGTGACGTTGCTGAATTTGCTGCGAAGAAAGAGAGAACATGCCAGACAAAAGGCAAAACGAGTGTTCGTAGCCGTCTCCAAACACGACAAAATTGTGTTTTCCAACACACACAATTTATTTTCTCGCAAAATTAGCTTTCTGGCTACCGATTGAAGCATGACTGATAAATATTACCAACGTGGAGTATCTGATCCCAAGATTACGCCTATTCCTTGCCAAAGCCAATTCCAATTTCAACAATTAATTTATTCAAATAGCCAACAATCGAAACGAAAAGAGTTCCACGGAATTCCTTAGTGATGGTAGACATGGGTGAGGGGGGCGGCGGCCACGCCGACGGTCTTGACCACAGGCACCACTGGGGTGGCGATGGTCTTCAGCACTGGGGTGGCGATGATGGCCTTCTGGTGGATCTGGACGTGGCTCTGGTGGGAGACGGCATGGGGCACGGCCTTGACGACGGGCACAGCAGCCACATGGTGGACGGCAGGGGCGGCCACATAGGTCTGGTGGACGACGGGAGCCACAGACTTGATCACTGGGACAGCAGGAGCCACATGGTGGACAGCGGGGGCGGCCACATAGGTCTGATGGTGCACCACGGGAGCCACGTGCTTCACGACGGGCACCACGGGGGCAAAGGTCTTGACGACAGGAACCACAGGAGCCACGTGCTTCACGACGGGAGTGATCACGGCCTGGTTATGGAACTGGGTGAAGCTCTGGTGGGATGTAGCCACCGGGGCGCTGTGCACGACGGCTCCTACCTTCGTGAGGATGGGAGCAGCGGCCACCACATGGCCGACATGGTGCTGCTCAACGAATCCTGGAGCAGCGGCGGCAATGGTGGCCAGGGCACAGATGGCGATCTGAAGTTTGGAGTGGAATTAGTGGAAGGATCCACTTTGCCTCCATTGGAGCCAAGTACTTACGAAGCGGAACATGTTGATTGGGGTTTGGGTTTTGGGTTGGTGTTTGCTCTGAAGTCGACGAGTGACTGTTGCTGATGCTGTGGCGTTTCTACGGCTTTATATGGCCAAAATTGTTGGCCAGAGTGTCCTTCAAGCGGGAGACTAACGAGCAATTGGCAAACTCGTTTGCTGAAATCTGTCCAACATTGAACTTGAACCCGCAACCGACGGACCGACCGACGCTAGCCTAAACAGCTGCACAATTACGAGTACGCGTAGAAATCAACGAGACAATCGATTACCCATGGGCTGCAAAGGTCTGACAATGGATACGACAGACAGACAGACAGACAGACAGACGCACAAACCACAGCAGACCTTCGCTGGCACTTGGGTTCAGGCCTCAGCTGTGGCGAAGGTCTCCCTCCGTAGAGACCAGACCCAAAAGAGAGACAAGACGAGAAGAGACGAATGGTGTCAGAGAAAACAAGATGAAATGCACATTTTATTCCGCGCAGAGAAACGCACAGACTCCGCTCCGTAAGAGGCCAGCTCCACAGAGCATCCGTGCGGCAGTTGGCTTCGCGACTGGCTTGACTGGACTCCGCCTAGATGCGAAAGTCCCGGGCCAAAGAGATTCGGCGGCTTGTGGTTTGGGAGGGCCTGTACACAGAAATGGGGCACTTATTAATAGGAATTGGAGGATGGGTGTGAGTAACTAGCCACTTACTGATTTTCCCCGCGCGAGGAGACCACAGGAGGAGATCCGAACGAAAGACGGCGCACAGGAAGAGGACCCCTGACTCCCGGGAAACTATCGTTCTCCGAGTAGCGGTTCACAGCGACGCGCGGCGATTCCCCAAGGGGACGGTGCGGGATCGAAAACTCCACTCCGATGGGTCTGGGGGCCAGATCAGGATTACTGAATTGGTCGCGCCAGGCCCGCATGTTCGCCTCGTATACGGCCAGGGAGGCGTCCTCCACCTTGGACTCCGAATCGATCATTTCTTGCAGCGTGGTGAATGAAGACGCCAGCATAGCGCTGCACACGCTATTAACATGTGAACTATTTGTATTATTTATGTTCTCCATTTTATCTAATGATTATTCGAGTAGACTAGTATTGCTAATGATGAAAATCGGAGTATGTCGAAGTATTTGCACTGCCACTAAAAGCAGAGCCTACTATTCAGAGTTACTCCTGTCATCGCTGCATGACATTCCATTTTGGCAACTGACAGCTAGACAGCCTTATGGGAAAAGCATGCGTTAGAGCGAGAGAGCGGCAGTATGGCAAGCTGGCTGTGTGTTGGAAAACATAATTTTGTCATAAATAGTGTTTATAGACGGCTACGAACACTTTTTTGTGTTTTGTCCATCGTGCTATCGCTTTCTTCGCAGAAAAACTTGGCAAAGTCTAAAGTCATACAGCTATTCAAATCGAGGTAGTGACAATGAATATAAACAAGGGGGAGAGTTGTGAGAGGCGGCTAGGGCCGCGGCTCTAAGCGGACAGACACACAGACAAGGCTATATCGATGCAGCTATTGATGCTGATCAATATCAATATATACATATTTACCTTATGGAGTCGGAAACGCTTCCTCTTGGACGTCACACACATCCACTTTCACTCTTCGATTACCAGGTATAAAAATTAAAAATAAATTTCATCGTTTTTGCGATTTTTTTATTTTTCATTTTATTTATTTGTTCGATGATAAAAGGTAGCGAGTAAAGGATAAAAGCATTCGATAAGCCTGTAGGGAAAACAATTCTCATTATTCTCCGAATTTTCGGGGTACTGAAACTGAAATTAATTGCTATATTTTGAATACAATCAACAAATCATTTCAGATTATGGCTTATACAGTATTCAAAAATTTATAATAACTGCATTCAAAAATGTAATACGCAGACCACGTGCCCTCTTTTTTAAATTTCGCCGGAAAATTGAACATACGAGTATTATTTGCAGAACATATAGAATACTGTTACTGCACCACAAGAATTAAAGAATGAATGCAACAGATGATATTTACTCAACAACTTTTATTATATTTATTGACGTCACAATTAATTTGGTTATTTTTTAATTGGTCAACACTTTAACTATCGATACTCTGTGGGCCTGTACAAATGAGTAATGTTTGTCCAACTATTGGGCCAAATGCAATAATTGAAGAAAAGACAATGATTTGTAGTGGAATTGTATCGATCAAGAGAAGCTTTTGCATATGATATGTTCCCAAATCCATTGATATTCATCGTATAGTCAAAATATTTCCTTTTTTCGACTCGGAAAAATAAAAAAAAATTACCAAATTACTCAAATAACATGTCCCATCTCCTAGGGGATGAGAGAGAAATATGCATCCAGCTGCCAGGATTATGCGATTCTTCGTCTTATAGCTGGTTGCGATGCTGGTCCACTCCTTCAAAAGACATACAAAAGCATGGGCATCGGCAATTTAAGCCCCATTCGTCGTTGGAAAAAGATTTTGGAATCCGAATGCCGTATCGTTGGCTACCTTTTAAATGTTTCCATTTTTGTTTACATAAGTTTTTTACATCTATCTTTTCTACATGTCTAGTATAAATTGTCTACATCTATTTGCTACATATACATACACGGCTGTGCTCGAGAGAGAGAGGAAATGAGTCTGCGCTTGGAAGGCCACTGAAATTTTATTTCTTCCTTATGGCCAATGATCCGATCTGATGCAGATTCAATACTCTGAAAGATATGGTAATTTTCCGTTTTGCGTTTTTGGTTTTCTCGTATCTTAAAAATTTTGGATTCCACAGATTTTCGTCCTTTGTGGGTGGGGAAGGGGACGTGGCCAAATTTTAAAATAAACTGGTCTCTGTTTAATATTACAGGAGCTTGGATAGAAAGTTTGGTTGCTCTAGCTTTTATAATCTCTGAGATCTAGGCGTCAAAAAAAGCACAGCACGGGCATAACACCAACCCCGTTGTGTTAGAGAGAGCGAGAAGAAACGATGGGTTTCGAAATGGTTTTCTTCATTGTGGCTATATTTATTATGCGATCTGATCCAGATTCAACACTCTGATAGATATAGTTGTTGTCTATGATTCTGCGTGCAATGTGCATTGTGCATGCCACAGATTTTCGTCCTTTTTGTAGGCAGAAGGGGGCGGAGGATATCACAGGAGGCTGGATACAAAATTTGGTTGCTCTAGCTTCTATAGTCTCTGAGCTATAGGCGCTTATAAGGACGGACAGACATAGCTATATCGACTTGGCTATTGATGCTGATCAAGAATAAATATATCTACTTTATGGGGTCGGAAACGCTTCCTTCTGGGTGTTACACACATCCGTTATCACCACAAATCCAATATACCCCTATACTCTTCTAATACCGGGTATAATAAGAGAATCCAATGTTTCCTTGTTTGAGGCATCGCCTACATATATTCATTCGAATTCAACTAGATAATCGTATTTCTAAGCGTACAACCTAATCAATTATGCGGCACATAAACCGGACTCAGATTGAGCAGATCATAGCCAGAGCCCTCCTCCCGATTCGTGGGCTTCGTGTGGAACGTTCGATTGAGGTTAGTGGGCTCCACGTAGCCCAGGGCCCTGCCCATGGGCGCAATGACGAAGCGTGTGTGCGTCTGTGAGGAGCCTTGGTAGGACACCACCGAGGGGGCAGAGTCGATGAGGAGGCGAGGCGCCTCCGTGGCCGGTTTGGCCAGCGACAGAGCCAGGGAGAGTGCGAACAACAGCAACTGCAGGGGAAAAGGAGGTTAAGTTCTCTGTCTGAAAGGAGGAGCATCATCATCATCATCCCACACACTCACCAGATGCCGCATTATATATATAATATATATATCGATGCTGGGCCTAATGGGGCGATTACGGAGACAGAACCACAGAGGAGAGATCTGTGGTGGTGGGCGGCAGACCAGAGACCAGAGACCGGAGATCGTAGATTGAGTAAATCGAGTAGATCGGAGCGAATCGAGTCTCGATTCAAGAAAACACAAAGCGGAGCGAGTGGCAAAGTCAAACTGAAGTGCTGTGTGAATTGCTGTGCCATGAAATCACTGTAAAGCAGTTCCCGACGCAGCCAGAGGCAGCCATAAATATAGCTTGGGAGGGGTTCTCTATAGAGTATCCCCCAGTGACTCCTCCACTGCCCCCACTGCGGCACACGATCTGCGATCCGAAGCGTTGGAAACACGCGCGCAGTCGCGGTTATCTTGCAATTGTGGGAGTGTCTCAACTTGGACTCAACTTTACGTAAAGAAATAAACCAAAACCAAAACCAAAAACAAACCCACAAACCCACAACAACAAAAAGGCATAGAAAAATCAAATATATAAATAAATACCAAACGCCGCAAATATTGTAGTAATAATAATACCACAGGTAACAACAGCAACAAAATCTACAACATTCGATGGAGATGGAGACGGAGACGGAGACGGCGCCTGCGCCTGCGCAACCCGCTGAAGGTTGATCCACTCCACATATCGCACCATTCTCCCCTCTGCCCCTCTTCCCCTCTTCCCCTTAGCCGCTCCATCGCTCTAGGCCCGTCTCCACTTGCGGCTTGTTTGCCTAGGCAGTGGCTGTTGTGTATTGGTGGTGTTACTTCAGTCACCGACTGAGGTCTGAGGTCTGAGGTGTGAGGCCTGAGGTACTATGGTAGCCACAGATTAGCCGGCGGCGCGTAATGGTAGCTCTAAGTGCACGCAGCTGTCTCTTTGAAGTACATTTTGATTAATTAATTAAGCTACTCATACTCATACTCATTCGCGTATAAAATGTCTAATAAATCTCTCTCTTTGGGGCGACCTCTTGCCATGTGGTCAAGGAGGAGTCCATCCATACCCACCTATAAATGGCAGCGGCACACGCTTCACGGTAATTAGTTCTCCACTCAAGGGACCATCATGCGCATCTCAATCAGAGCCGTGAGTAGACACCCACACACATCCAGCATTTACTCAGTCATGCTTCAGTTATTCCACTCTTCAACAGGCTTTATATCTGGTACTGCTCCTTTGTCTGAGTAGAAGTCAGAGCCGGAGCCAGGCAGCCACCATCCTGCATGGCAATGGACATACAGCCAGCGCCATCTCCCACCAGAGCTTCACGCGACTCTCGCCAGCAAAGCCATCGCTAATCCTCCAGCAGCAGCAGCAGCATCAACAGCATCAACAGCTGGTAGAACAGCCCACAGTGCGCATCGTTAGCTACCACAAGGAGGAGCAGCAGCAGCTCGTTTCCAGCCCCAGCCAAATCCCAAGCCAAACCCCTGCCCATCTCACGTACTCCGCGCGACCAGTGGTTCATCAGATGCTGCCTCGGATTAAGCCCGTGCGGAACATCAGCTTCGCCTCCCTAATCCCCGGACCACGCAGCCTAACGACAAGGACATACGATGAGCACCAGAACCTACGACTATTGTCCTCCCCAGTCTAGAGACCGACGCTTCTCATGTCAATATTTGTTCATTACATTTTTTTTTTACACTCATTAGATTTTAAGAAAAACTCTTTGGATTTTATATGAAAAAAGTGAAAGAATCAATCGAACACCGATCGCAAAATTTATAGGTCATAGGTCACTCGATCGCTGACCCAAGATAGCAAGATAGCCGATAGCAAGCGGAGCAGATTTGACGAGCAGCCAGCAGCAGCAGTGTGTGTGGGACAGCTGATCGCACGATGAATGCACAGCTGATCCTCAGGCAGTTCCCCAACCACATCCTTTTCCGCACGCTCCACTACTCCCTGATCGCCGAGCAGCTGCGCGAGGAGATTGAATCGAGGAGTTGGCCCAAGGTGAAGCGCAGGAGCTGCCTGGAGTGGGAGCCCTTTTCCCTGTGGCTCACCAATCTGATGCTCATCTATGCGGGCGACATCCTGGGCAACCTCCTTCTGGGCACCATGCCCCTGGAGCCGCTCTGCAATAGCGCCGATGTGCTCCTTAGCTCTTGCATGTGGTGAGTGGAATTAACAGTCGAAGACAATCATCTGATAATCTGTGCTCCCTGCTGGATAGGTACCTCATCTTCTACTGCCCCTTTGACCTGGGACATACGGTGGCGAAGACCCTGTTCTTTCGCATCCTTGCCACGACCATGTCGACTATCAGCCAGGTCCAGCTCATCGACAAGGGTGTGACCCTGGCCGGGAATCTCTATAGCAATGCCCCAGTGGCCATGCTGGTCGTTGGCACCATCATGGGCAGTGGGGCCGAGCTCCTGAAGCCCGTGGCCGCGATCCTCATCAACCGGTGCCAGCACAATCAGATGGCGTACATCAAGCTGAGCATGTGGGTGCAGCACAGGAGCTGGAGTACTCTCCAATCCCTTATCGTATCTTATACCTTTTGCCTGCTCTCCCACACAGAAACTCGAAGCTGGCTCTTTTCATATCCTGCCTCTTTGCGCTGGACATCCACCAGAGTCCCCTGCTGTTTGGGCTGACGCGGAACCAGCTGCAGGTCTACACCCTGGTGCTCGTCAATACCTACAAGTATCTCTCGCTGGCCTATCGGACGGAGCACTTTGTCTGGTTGATGGAGACCCGCGTGCGCTATACCTTCTTCGGCGGCCTCACGGCGGACTTGACCAAGTTTTTTAAACGCTATCCAAAGCCTGACAGAAGGCAAAGGAGAACGTTTGCAAAATTTGATTTAAGCCGTCGACTACGCTGAGAGTTTGCCCCATCAGAAGCACTGAAGCACTCCCTATCCCCTCTTGAGGGGGTTCAGGGGGGAGAAGCCGGTAAGCGGCTTAGGTTTCCTCCCTGCCACTGCCACTGTCACTGCCACTCGCCACTCAACCAAGCGATGGAGACACGACACGCGGCGGCAGATGTTCCGCTTGATCGGGTTACACGTGGGGCACAGTACATGCTAATCAGCTTAGAGGAGCTCTTCCTCTCTGGAGGAGGGAGGGCGGCTGGAGCGGAGAGGAGCCGAGCGGAGAGGAATGAATGCTCCAAGTATAATCGTCCAACTCTTCATCTATCGTACTGTGAAATTTCCGTTTGAAAATAAACAAGTAAATTAGTAAATTAAATCTCTATTGGAGAGTGGATTTATAAAGAATGGTAATGGCACATTTGTTGCGACCAATGGGCAACCCTCTTGATAGTTCGGGTGGGAAAAGGGGGAAACCCCTTTACTACATTCATCGATACTCTATCGCGCACTTATCGCACAATCGAACACAATAATTGTTAAAAAGAGTTTTAAAAAAATCTAAGTCGAAAAAAGTGGCCAGCCAGGTTGAATTCCTGGAACAGGATAAGCTTTTATTACCAATTTCTTTTTAAAATAAATTGTTGTAAGGCTCTTATTTGTAGTTTTTTACTTGTTTTATCCCTGTCATCCTTGTTATCTTACCATATTGTACCTAAAACTGATTGAGAATTACAAGGTTGGAATGGTTTTCAGTATTACACAGATTTTCAAAGAGAAAATTCGATATTTTGCTTTAAAGTTGGCTCTGATATACTCGTTCCCTCAATCAGATCATTTCCCTCCCCACTCTCAACGCCTCAAAATGTTGAGCAAACTAGCAGTAAAATCCAAAAATACCCCCAGAAGTCCTCGAAAGCAGAGCAAAGTCCGATCCATGGAGCAAAAGTCCAAGAAAAATTCTACAGGTGAACCAGTCAAGGCCGCCGACTGTCCGCCAATTGAGAAAGCAAAGAAGAAGGAGGCGCCACCAAAAGCAGGGGTGGAGTGCAACAGACCCAAGCTCTATCGCTCGCCAGAGGAGAAGCGCACCTACTTGGAGCAGCAGGTGGTGCCTATTCTGATGGAGGGGATGCTGGCTCTGGCCCGGGAACAGCCCCAGGATCCTATCGGATATCTGGAGAAGTTCTGGCTGCAGGAAAGGCAGAAGTGCAACATTCAGTTGCCGCAAAACATCCTTTAACTGAATACTGAATCGAATTTCAAATCAAATCAAATTTCAAAATATCAGATGATTGAATAAATACTGTTCTGGTTTCTGTTTTCTCTCACTGATCGTTGCATTTCTTTGGCCACTGAAGCGAGACGCCTCTGGCGGATTGGAGGCTATAAAAACAGCCCTTGGGCTCTTCCCAATCATCAGTCATTCGACAGCATTGACCTAGTCACAAGCGTCCCTCAGAACCAGATCCAAAGAAAGCCAGCGATCATGTCTAGAGTGGTGAGTGATCCTTCAGAGAATACCAAGACCATATACAGAATAGGGTATCCTCTTTACAGTGCCTTCCCGTCCTGGCCATTGTGCTCATCCTTGCCGGATCCTCTGATGCAGCCGGCTTGGAGTGGCCCTCCAATTTGTTGGCTCTTAGCTCTGGCAAGTCCTCGCAGCTCCTGCCCCTTGCCAGCGAGGATTCCGAAGAGCTTTCCGAGAGCCGAGCTGCCTCTGCTGCCGCTGCTGCTGCGTCTGCTTCCGCCGCTCAAAAGGAGGAGAGGGACCAGGAGGAGGATTCCTCCTCCTCCGATCAGCTCTCCCAATCGTCCAGCGGCAGCTCGGACACCATCGATGCCCGCCTCCTGTCTGGAATACCCGTCTCCGTGCCCCTCCCTCTGATTGTGGCCGCTCGTTCCGGCCTGCGGACTGTCCTCACCATCCAGGAGCCCGCTGTGGCCAAGGTGGGGGAGGTGGTGCAGCATGTGCCCACCGCTGTGTCCCACCAGAGCCAGACCATTGTCCACGATCACCGTCGCCTGGTCACCCCCATCGTAGCACCGGCCGTGCGCACCACAAAACTGGTTCGCCAGCAGCCGCCGCTCCTCTGGACCCTCTCCTCCGCCGATCCTCGCCTGGTTCTGCTCCGGAACTAAAGGCCCACTGAAGACCTTCGAGGGCTCCACTGTCATGGAAACCAAAGAACCAACAAGATGAACAACTCGCCAAACCCCAGCTCTAGCTATACTTCTCTTCCCTAGCCCACGGACTTCTTTGTCTCTGATCTGTCCTCCGTCCTCCGTCCTCTGTCTTCTCTTCTCTGCCATTTTCTGTACAACTCTTCTCTGCAATAAAGAATCTGCATCCGCATCTGCAGTTCTCTGGGTTCTTAGCATTCCTTGGGCGGTGACAGGAAATCAATAAAGAAAACACGGCTCCAGCCCACGACAACAATAAATATGCCACATGCCACATACCACATACCACATCTTCTGCTGTGCAATCAGCGATCTGTGATCTGTGATCTCTGGAAGATTAGGGAGAGGCGGAACATGAGCCCTGCTCAAGGGCTAGAAGGGCCACTCAATCTCAATTAGAATGCTGTGGTCCGTTCTCCACTCTTGGCTGGACTATAAAAGTGGCTCCGTCTGCATTTCCAGCCAACAGTCGATGCCCAGACATTGAAGAATCAACCAAGATGGCAAAGCAATTGGTAAGAGGAGCAACCTCTGAGGAGAATCTCTCTCATTTGAACTCTTTCCTTCAGACTCTCTTTGTGGCAGTCGTACTCCTCTCCCTCGTGGCTGCGGGGCAGGCTGAACTCCACATCTATCATCCACTGCTGACGCTGCACCAGGAGCCCACGCTGGCCCGTGTGGGGAATCTACTGGAGCATGTACCCACTGCCGTCTCCCATCAAAGCTCCACCATTGTCCATCGCACTGCTCCGCGGCTCACGCCGCTCCTGGCACCCGCTCTCAGGACAACTCTGCACTATCCGCCCACCTGGCGCTATCCCTTCTATGGGGCCACCAACTCGCTGTACAGAAAGTAGATCCTGAACCCTGAATACAGCATGATTTTCTAAGCACTAAAGCACTGAAGCACTGAAGCACGAAGCACGCTCAAACATTGGATTTTACGCTCTCGAAACGCACAATAAAATAAAACAAATTCCAAAAGCCCGCAATGAATTGTCTGTTGAGTGACAGGAGGAGGCTCTAGTCATCCTTTTTTTTGGGGTGAGGGGGGAGGGGCTTATCCAGAGAGAGACGATGACGACTGCCAGTCGATTGCCAATTAAATTTCGCGCTATGCTGCACTTCTGATTGAGTGCCACTGACGTCACCCGAGATGAATCAACATCGACAAACGCACGAAATAATACATTGCGAAATAAATATTTTGTGTCGATATTCTCTGGTTGAGATGGTGTGGTGGAAAAAAGGGGGATGGGTGTGGATTGACGTGCCATACGCAAATGTCTCGGCATTATTCCATGGGCCATGCCATCCTGCCGAGTGGCAGAACATTCCCCCAGGAATGATGACCCCTTTGGGTCAGTAGCCGAAAGCCCAAAATCTGTTCCAGGAGCATGAGACTGTGCCTGAGGAGGGGCGACCATTGATTGAGGCCTTTAACCCAGTACGTAGAACCAGTACCCAGCATCCAGTATCCAGAGTACAGTGGTTGTTATTGTCTCTCCATCGAGAGTGACAAAAACAAACAACAATTGGAAGCCGTTCGACGGTAGCCAGGTGGGATAAATACTATAGATACGCATACGAGTACGAGTACGGGTCAGGGTCCGGGTCTGGGTCTGGGTCTCTTCCCCAAAAATGCTCCCGCAATTTATGAAATTGAAAACCTTGAACCTTCAACCATGCTTGAGAGGACGGGGAGAAGCCAAAGGTTAAACGCATCAAAATGACAGAGACAGAAGATCGAAGCTCTACCAGATTATGCAAGTCCCTGCCCATGTGAATGAACCACAATCCCAGGCACAATCTGTCCATCAGACCACCAGATATGACGCAGAATATGTTCTGCACCCAGACCAGAAGCAGGACCAGGAGGACGGATAGTTGTGCCTTCTCCAGTTACATAAGTGTGCGGATGCAGTTTCTTTCCCGCATTAAGGTCAAAGTATCAATCCATCTATCGATTAGTTACCCAAAGCATTGTCTTTCCATCCCCAGTGGAACAGGTATTTTCAATAGCTGTCACTTTCAGGCATCTAGAGGCATCCAGGCAGGCACCAGGCACAGGCACAGGCCACACAATGATGCAACAGCGGCGCAGTTTCCCCATCAGCATCATCGTTCGAGTAAATCGTCTGTGGCCATAGCAGCCTTTTAGGCGGCTGTAAAAGACCACCCCAAAAGTGGACAATGCGAATTGTAGGGGTGCGTTCTCCTCCCCCCTGCCTCCCCTCCCCACCCCACCAGACCACACCACACCACGCCACTCCACTATATTCTTCGTGAGGGGAGTCGCCATCCTTTCCTGGGGCTTTCGGGTTCATTGCATTTGTCCATGGCCCTGGCCGTGGCCCTGGCTCTGTGGCTTTGGGATCTGATTGGAAGCACCGTCAATTGGCACAGAGGGTGGTGCCAATGGTTGGATGGGTGGCTGGGTGGGTCGACCGCTGTGTAATCGGTTTGTTTGTTTATCAAAAACGCCACTTGAATGCATCGTTATGCTGTCATCCCAGTCTTCGAGCTGCCCTCCTCCATGGGGGGTCCTTCAGGATGCGCGACTCTTCTCGAATCAAAGTGAATTTAATAAGCGAGAGATATGTATATGTACTAATGTACTACGACGAGATATATTCTGTCTATGGATGTCGATTGGGGATTGGGCATTGGGGATATCAAAAGGCAGAGCACTTAGCATAAGTGGATAAGCGACTAAAGAAGAAGAAGAAAAACTTAAGCCGAAGCAAATTAAACATGTTAAATTTTTGATGTAATACCGAAACCAGAGATGAATTTTCATTGGGCAAAAACAGTCGCAAACTTTCCCTTCAACTCGAGGGAAAACGGAAGTCTCCCTCCCCTCGAATCTCTGCTTGAAATTAATTTACAAATGCCTCAGACATGAATTCATTTGCCTGAGAGACAATGAAGACAATAAGCCGTGTTAAATGAGCCGCGGAGGGCGGAGTGTGGAGTCTGGAGTGTGTGTGCGGTGAAAGGGCAGCAGCAGCAGCAGGCAGATACATCAACCAAAGTCACCATTAGATGCGGGTGAAATAATTTAAAACATTATGCAACAAAAGATACAGACGGAGAGAGAGATAGAGAGAGAGAGAGAGAGCGGGGCATTTGCACCGTAGAAAGAGGGAGAGGTGTCTGCCGGAGACATGATGAATATTTCTCTCCCAAACAGAAAATCATATTTACTTGTATTTACCGTACGGGTTATGCTGATCACACAATGTGGGTCTGGGGTTGGGTGCGGATGCGTGTGTGGGTGAACGACCTTGAGGGCTTAGCCAACTATGATAATTACAGTGCTACAGCAAATGATTTGATTTAGCCATACGCATCGAATTTATTACAGGTAATTTCGCAAAAACAACAAAGCCAATAAACCAGAAAATGGAAAGTAAAGGCTACAGCTTCAAGCAAAGTTATAGATACTCTTCCGAGCCATCTTTGCATTCAGGCAGCACTCGAATTCCCATTGGTAGCTTAATGATACAGCTATCCTATATATGTAGATGGGATGCAGTGGAACTATCCTTAACATCTACACGAAATTTGAACACTGAAACGTTTCTCCTTGTGAAGATTTAATATATTGTGATCTGGTTATTATACTCCGTCTGCGAGCAGAATGCATGCTCTATGCAGTGCTCCATTCATGTAGATTCAAAGCTGAAAGACTAGTTTGAATCCCTCTCCATAGATGCTTCATAAATTGGAAAATGCATACTCTTCTGTCGTTGCTGGCCCATGCTCATATTCAAAATACTCTCTTCCGAAAGAGTATACTCGCAACAAAAGGCAATCCCCATAAAAATGCCAGATGCATATACTCGTATGCTAAGCGAGCAAAACAAAGCCGAAAGCCGAAAGCAAAGGAAAAGCCACGTTTAAACACACACAAGACCAGCCAAAGCGAATCGAAGCATCAAATCCAATCAAATCAGTTCCACAATGAATCATAAACCCCCAGAGGGGGAGGTCCGAATAGACAGAGGAGGCAGCCAGGCAGGCAGACCGGCTCAATGCACCGCACACGACCGCTGCTGCCTGTTGCTGCCTGCTGCTGCCTACTGCATCGTTATGTAAGCCGAAAAGCAAGCGTCAGCCAAGCGTCGATAGCCACACACTTCACTGGGGTTTCCCCAAGGCCTAAGCCAAGCCAACAATAAAGCCAAACAAAGCAGCAGCAGCAGCAGCAGCAGCCGGCAAACAAATCGAGAATTGGCTAGAGACCAGGCCCAAGCCGAAGCCAGTGGAATGGTAGACAGCCCCCAAAAGAGTTACTTATGGTTTTCCTGGGGATTTTCCCCAGCATTTTGGAGTTTTGGGTAAATCCATGGCACAGATGCAGCTGCAACAGCAATTGCAAATGCAATTGCAATAGAGGTGCTGCAAGTACACCTAAAAATCTCACAGATCAGAGTCTGGCTTAAGCGATTGCCAAATGGCTTTTTCTGTGTAGAGGGCTGTGTGTGGGTGGGACACCGAGACCTCACTCAAGACTCAATATTCAATTTGTTGAGCAATTGACACAAATCGGGAGCTGGCACACTTCGACCTTCAGCTCCATTCAAAGCTCTTTTCGGATATGGAGACACAACCATTTTGGACTTGAACTGCGGCTGGTTTTGCTTTGCAAAGGAAGGAGACACATTACCAGAGGAAGGGGATAGGGGATAGGGGATGGGCGATGACTATTTGGAGCAAACACAAGCCCCATTCGAGTCTATTTAGGCAAACAATTAACAAGTTGGCCTAAAATGAACACGAACCATGTTGTAACAGCCAAGAAATGTGCAAAAAATAGATGCATATACAGGAAAACAAATACACACTCCCATCGCCTGCCCCTGCCCCTGTCCCTGTCCCTGTCCATGAACCTGTAACCCAATCATTATCGCGAATTCCACACTCTTCTCTGTGTGGAGCTCTCTCTGTGTGGCATTAGCTGTCATAGCTTTAGCTATAGCTGGCGACGAGGCCTAAGTTCAAGTTCAAACTATTGCCAGACCACTAGCACTGGGATTTACCAATAGCTTCCAAGTTTCCAGCTAACTGTCAAATTATTTTTAACAGGAAAACACACAACGGTTTCGGAGCTGTAGCAAACCGAAGATATAAATACCTTAAAAGTACTCACCCTATAAATGAACGAATGGTGGAAATAGGCAGATGATGAGCTAGGAAAGAACTATAAAAACCCAAAAAAAAATATAACAAATAATTGTTTTTAATATACAAAATTTAAAAAATATATATATATTCAATTGTAATATATCTATATAATTACAATTATATTATGCGCTTTAATGAAATCTTTTACACAACATTTTATGGTAAGGTTCAAGTTTGGGTAATATATTTAGGTAAATAAACTGGCGCAATAATAATAATAAATAAGTAAATAAAAGAAAAGTGGTATTATTTTTTATTTATTAATCATATTGAAATTGTGGTCAAGTGGTTCTTGTGTGATTAAAGAAAGGACACTTCTATATTTTAACGAATAATTATTTGACTTGGGAACACCGAAGATTCAAAAGCAAAGCTATTGACAAAGCAAAGACAATAACTTATGTGAGTTAAATGTACACGATTGAAAATTCAACGATGTTTAACACAGAGAATGAGAGAGGTAGCTGAATATTTTCTAATTCGATTTTAAACTATCAGCATACAAATTGTAAACAAATTATAAAAATGAATAAAATGCAATAAAATTATATTAAATTATACGATATTATACATGTGATCAAAATGTGCATTATAGCATTAGACCAAATTAATGATCGGCACCCATTCACATGTTTGGCAGTGCGTTTGTGTGCGTAGACGGCAGGCAAAACAGAACATTGTATTAGTGCCAGCAGCGCACTTTCCTATGCACATATGCATATATGTATGTAAGATAGGGCCTTGCCGAACACTCTACCATCCGATACCATCCCATACATATTCCACTTGCAATCCGTAATACCCATATCAAGAGCATTAAAAGTGTACTAAATCCGATGCGAATGCGAATGCGAATCAGGTTCGACGCACCTCCTTCAAACAAACACCAGAGACCCAACGGCACAAATTGCTGCTGTCCGAGTGACTCATAAAAACCCCGATGGCCAAAGACTACGCCACCAGTAGCTAAGCACCCAAGCAGCTGATTGATAAAAACTCCACGATCTCCACGAGCTTTGAGTTTCGAGAGTAAATCAAAGTGATTAGCATAATTTTCGTTCGTTCGATCTGAGCCCCATTATCAACTTTCTTGGAATGTTTAACATAAAACGACACTTAAGTGTCTGTAGATAAATGTTTGTCGAGTCGGTTGTTGGCGCCTGAACCAAGGTCAATCGCACACAGACACTGGCACACTGGATTGGAGCCACTGAATCACAATGAGAGGAGGCCACTCCACTCCACTCCAACGACAGTACTGACCACACACAACATACATATGTACATGGCTGGGATCCAATGAAGATCATCGTCATTATGGGGTATGGTTCGGCACGCGAACGTGATCATCGCTAGGGGAATGTCTCTAATTTTTACGAACTTCGGGTAATTCCGCAAAGCACTTTTGATTCACAATGAGGCAAGCCCAGGCCAGGCAGAAGCAGCGAGGGAGACATGAAAATTGAAATAAAATAAAATGAAATGAATGACCGACGACTCTGATGACGCTTGCATTGACCATGGGTTAAAAACGAGACTGAACCTCCGATGACTGTCCGCCCGTTCATGCAGAGCAGAGCGGAGCAGAGCAGAGCAGAGAGACGGGGGGATGATACGAGACGTGTGAGAGACGAATGTATGCCAAAAGATCCGGTTTGAGGCAATGCCCAAACCAGAGACCCCTTTAACCCCTTTCATTCATTTCGTTGTTTCAGTGGCTCCCCCTCACGGGCCTCTCTGACCCAATTCATAATTGCAGAATTGCATAATCTTTCGCTTGGTCTTTCTCTCTCTCTCTCTCTCTCTCTCTCTCTCTTTCTGTCTGTCTCTCTAGTGTTTCTCAAACTGTTGATCACAGCCTTTCCGGGAAGTGTTTTTGGTCAAAATCCCACATGAAAATCATCATAAAAAAATACAAATAAAAACCAGAGCGAACTAATTTGGACTTTGTGTGATATTTACACACAATTTTAACATATTCATCCCCACGGGGAATTGCTTCATCGGAGAATGACAGTTTTGTGGAATATTTTCTTTGGTCAAGTTTTTAGTTAAGACATTCTCTCAGATAACTTTGAGCTGTTTTTATTTCAGAGGGAATGCCAATAATAATAGTTTTACAAAGAGGCTCTGTATTAAGGACACTCCGCTTCATAAGAGATGATATTTTTTAATATTTTCAGTAGACAGATCCCCAATAATCTTCTCTTAGTTTCCCTTGTGGTGCACTTATTGTAGAGCAATTACTTAATGGGTTAATATAATGGTATGGATATTCTTCATGGATTGTTTCGTTAAGAGCTAATAGAGATCAGGATCATTATTTAAGGATTCATAACATTATACGATAGTAATATTTTATATGCATCTGCTTTGAATATAGTTCCAATAAACCTTATCTTAGAGAATCTGACACTGAACTCTAGTCATTTCCTAGGGATTATCCCATACGATTATAATATGTACTCCTCTTCTTTAGATGGAGTGACCTCCAGTCTTCAGCAGAATCGAAGAATCGAAGAAAAAACCCAACCAAAAAATGATTACCCCCCCCCCCCCCCCCCCCCCCAAAAAAAAACACTGTAGAGAAAGGCACAGTGAGGGAGAGTGAGAGGGGAATAGGTTGCCAAACATTGTCGCAGTATCAGCTTTTGTGTCTCTTTTGTTTTGGGCCCCCGATTCGCAAACTGCGAGAGCCAGAGCGAAAGAGATAGACGCCGTTGCGCCTGCGCGCAGCGTTTTGTATAAAATGTGCGCCGTCGACGAAAGCGAAATCAGTGAACAACTTGCCGACGAACGAGCAGCACAAAGAAGAAGTGCAGAAGTGCAGAAAGTGAAGTGAAAGGATAACAGCGACAATATAGATTATATAAAGGATTATCGAGAGAAAGGAAACACGCATCGCATCCTATTTTTTTCTTATTTTTTTTATTGAAAACAGATAAAAGGTGAGTGATTAACTCAAGTGAAAAATTACCCCAGTGAACACCCACAGTGAATCCAAAGATCGATCCAAATAGAGATACATGAATGGCTCTACTATACATGATTCGTTACATGCACCATAAAGACCCAGAAAACCCATACACACAGTCAACAGTCGTTGAAGTCAATCGGAAAAGCGAAACTTTCACTGCGAAAAACAAAAACCGAAAAAGAAAAAACATCCAACAGACAGACAGACAAACAGACAGAGACACAGGAAAAAACACACCCTGAATTGCAGCAGCAGCATTTAGCATCGCATCCAAGAAAAACCCATTGCAATGCAACACTGCACACGACTTCCGCCCCCAAAAGAGCACATCAGGGCATAAGCGATCGCAGGGCACGCCTGAAAGATCCATTTTACATAATGAAAGATCACTTAAGACTCCACTTCACTCCACTCCGCACCGCACCGCACCGTCTACCGACCCAAAATGACATAAGATTGCAGTGCAAAAGTCGCAAAAGAAAAGAAAAGAAAAGTGAAACATACAGAAAATACACGAACCGGAAAGCGGCTGTCAAGGCTTGAGCGATTGTCCGCTTGGCCGCCACGGAGCGGAATCGGAGGCAGAGTTAGTCCCGTAAAGAAAATTACCTCATAAATTACACAGAAAGAGAGGCAAAGAGTTTGTGGCGAGGCATTTCGAAAAAAAGTAACAACGGTCTGCGACCTCCAACGAAAGTAAAAGTCCAGGTCTTATCCGACTACTACTTCGGCTTCGGCTTCGGCGTTGGCTCTGACACTGACTCATGCCCCGAAGATTTCAAGATACGAACCGGTTTTCGGTTTTCGGTTTTCGGTTTTGGGTTTCGGTTTCGTTTGGGGATTGCCTCAGCTCAGCAGTCATGAAAGATGGGAAGAGAAATGTAAACTGGGACAATGACTTGGGGGTAATGGTGTCAAGACTTTAGGCATTATGCAATCCCCGCCCCGCCTCGACTCATAAATCATTTTGTCTTTCCTTACAGAGACACTCTTCGTCGCACAATGAGAATGCGAGAGAGCCTGATGGCAGTTCTGCTGCTGGCCGCCGCCACACTGGCCGCCGATTGGGGCAACGAGTGGGCGCCCATGGAGGATGCCACGCCCAGCAGACGCTCGGTGGACACAAAGCCTGCCGCCGGAGAATCGGAGGTGCAGGGACGATACCTCGTGCACGAGTCCACGTCCATCCAGAGCAACAGCACCTCGGAGATGGACACGATCATCGAGCAGCTGCTCAACTCCCGCCGGGAGGGACGCAACCTCGGGGAGTACGATGCCGTCTATGCCGATGGCAACATCGACCAGGCCCTGCAGCAGGGCAACGACATGCAGGCGCGTAACCTCATCCGCGACAAGCTCTGCGGACTGGGATTGATGAGCTGCGAGGTGGAGGAGAAGCGTCCCTTCTACTCGACCATCTACGCCCAGGGTCCCCCTCCGCCGTCTGGCTACAGCGGCGGTCCCTACGGTCCTGCCAAGCCAATGCCTCCTCCGGGATACTTCGGTGGAAGGCCCCCCATGGGTCCTCCTCCCAGCTCCCTCAACTCCTTCGGACCCCCGCGCAAGGTTGGCTACGAGGGACCCTACAAACCCATGTCCGGACCCTACAGGCCAAGCGGACCAGGCGCTCAGTTCGGAGGGCAATATCTGGAGCATCCACCCCCATCGGCCATCGATGGTTCTTTGGACGGAATCACCTACACGAAGCCTCCACCCGGAGCCCTGATCTACGACAGCAAGCCGCCAGGACCCATATATCCAGGTGGCCCCAATGGTCCCGGTCCCGTCTACAATGGCCCCTCCTCGAACTCGAACGGAGTGCCGCCGTACAACTTTGAGAATCCCGAGGGCGGCATCCAGGGCTCTCCCTCCTCCCTGAACGGCTTCTACTCCTCGCAGCAGTCCTCGTCCTCCTCCTCTTCGGCGGCCACTTCTTCCAGCACCAAGGTCGTGGTTGGGGCACCCATCGATGCGGGTCTCCAGCAGCATGTGCACCACCACTACCACCACGTCGAGGGCACGGAGGGAGTCAAGGTTCCCAGTGTCCCGATCCCAATCGGCTCCGGCCAGACGATCAACACGGACTTCAGTGCCTTGGCCCAATCCTCGGCCACGTACACGCCCCAGGCCTCCTCCTCCTCCTCCGGCTCCTACTCCCAGTCAAATGCTTTCAACGCGGGCTTCAATGGCGCCTCTCAGGGCGGACTCCTGTCGCAGGGCGCTCAGGGTGGTTTCAGCGGTCTCTCTCAGAAGCCAGGTCTCTCCGGTGACATCTACAAGCCGAATTCTGGATTGGGAAGCTTTGGCAGCAGCTCGGGAGGTTTCGGCCAGAGCGGCTTTGGATCGTCGCCCAGCTCCAGCTACCACAGCCAGAACCCCGACTACTACAAGAAGGAGCTTCAGACAGGAGCCTCGAACAATTACAATGGCATCTCTGGAGGATATCAGGGACAGGGACAGGGACAGTACCAGGGACAAGGACAAGGACAGGGTGGCTACGACACCTCTCGCCAGCAGATCGTCGACTGCCAGTGCGTCCCGTTCAACCAGTGCCCCGCTGCCGATCGCATTGGCCGCAAAGAGGATCTGATTCTCCCCATCGATCCCCGCAACCTGGGCAAGGACATCGAGGCCCTCAGCGAAGATGCGCCCGCTGGCAATGCCACCACCACAGCAGAGGCCAAGAAGGATGAGAAGCAAGCCAAGGATGAGAAGAAACGCACTCGCCGTCAGGCCATCGAAGACCAGAAGGACCAGGATGACAACAGCGATCTGTCGCTCGATGCTCAAGGGGTAAGTGTCACCAATAAATATAAATATAAATATAAATATAAGTAGAAACAGAAACAGACACCCGTTTAAGAATGTTAAGTTAGTGGCCCGACTAATGCAAAATCACACATAGTTAATGACTAATCGATCGAGTTCTAGCAATAGCTATAGCAATAGCAATCCTCCTCTACCACACACAACCACGCATCCAATCAATCAATCAATCTACCAACTGCACCCATCAACCAATCGATCAACGCTCCTCCAATGCTCAATCCAAAGAACCACTAAACCTCGTTCGTCGTCGCCCAAAAAAACGCCACTAAAACCAGCCTAACCAACGCACGCACAGCCACAACAACAACAACAACAAGGGGTACCAAGGTCGCACGACTGCATCCTGTATCCTGCATCCCGCATCCTGGAGTCCGCGTACTGATCCGTTCGTGTCTCCCTCTCAGCGCCAGGCGCCGCTCGGACAATCTCCCTTGGCCCTGCCCGCCCTGCAGGCCATCGAGCTGATCCAACGAAAGGTTCTGCCCACCTACGGAGTGTCCTTCGGGCTTCCCTATCCCAGTGGAGCATATGGCGGCTATCCGGTGAATGTCCTGGGCGATCAGTATCCCGCGCAGAACCCCAACTTTGGTTCCTTGGGCCCGAACGGCCTCAATCTGGGTCTGGTGAATGTCAATCCGCTCGTCTCCGTGCAGGTGGCCAAGACGGACTACGGGGAGAAGGTGGTGAAGCCTCTGGTCAATCTCCATGTCACTCCCAATGCGAATCTCATCCAGAAAGTGGGCGATTTCTTCAAGAGAAAGCCCAACGAAGTGCACAGCACGCACTACCATCATCACGATCACTTCAGCGGCTACGAGCACCATGATTACGATCACCACGAATACGATCACCACGATCATCATGATTACGATCACCACGATCATCATCACTATGGTGGATACAGTGGATCGGGGGGGCCCCACTTCAGTGTCGAAATGGTGCCGAGTACTCCGATCTTCGAGTACCACAGCGGCCCCTCAGCGCCCAGCTTCCAGCACCAGCATCATCATCACCACGAGTCTCCTCCGTCTCCGTCGCCCTACGAGAGCTCCTACAACTCCGTCTATCCCGGCTCGAGCCCCGACTTTGGCTCGAGTGGCTTTGGAGGCTACGGGGAGTACTCCCAGCACGTGGAGCGGAGTGTGAACGTGAGCGTGGAACCCACTTGGAATCCAACAGCCACTCGTAGGGGCAAGCAACTGAACCTGGGACCTCTGTACAATATTCCCACGCCTGCCCCCGGAGCGGCAGCGGGCAGTGATTATGTCTCCTTTCCCAGGGATCGCAGGAGGAGGAGCGTTGAGCAGTCCAGGAAGCGTCGTAGTGTGTGGGAGAGTGAACCAGCTCGAGAGGAGGAGGAGGAGGTAACCATGTGTTGATCTTGCAAAAAGTCTCAGTAAAACATTTCAAATCTATCAAAATGTAATGCTAATGGACTCCCTCCTCTTTCCCACTTGCAGCGCGCTTACTATGGCAACCGTCCCGTGGAGAAGACCTGCCGCGCCAATGAGGTCTGCTGCCGTCGTCCACTGCGTCCCCAGGCCCCGCCCCAGCAGCAGTTGGGTCGCTGTGGTGTTAGGAATGCCGCTGGCATCACCGGCCGCATCAAGAACCCCGTCTACGTCGATGGCGACAGCGAGTTCGGCGAGTACCCATGGCATGTGGCCATTCTGAAGAAGGATCCCAAGGAGTCGATCTACGCCTGCGGCGGCACCCTCATCGATGCCCAGCACATCATCTCCGCTGCCCATTGCATTAAATCGTAAGTTTCAAACATTCTAGAACTCCTTCCGATCAGAGGATTAATTTCTAAATGCTTTATCAATCCTTCAGTCAAAATGGCTTCGATCTTCGTGTCCGCCTGGGCGAATGGGATGTCAATCATGATGTGGAGTTCTTCCCCTACATTGAGCGCGATGTCGTGTCTGTGCACATCCACCCCGAGTACTATGCCGGCACCCTGGACAACGATCTGGCCATCCTGAAGCTCGACCAGCCCGTGGACTTCACCAAGAATCCGCACATCAGCCCCGCCTGCCTGCCCGACAAGTACTCGGACTTCACCGGTGCCCGCTGCTGGACCACTGGCTGGGGCAAAGACGCCTTCGGGGAGCACGGAAAGTACCAGAACATCCTCAAGGAGGTCGATGTGCCCATTCTCTCGCACCACCAGTGCGAGGCCCAGCTAAGGAACACCCGTCTCGGCTACAGCTACAAGCTGAATCCCGGATTCGTGTGCGCCGGCGGTGAGGAGGGCAAGGATGCCTGCAAGGGCGATGGCGGCGGTCCTTTGGTCTGCGAGCGCAACGGAGTGTGGAATGTGGTCGGTGTGGTCTCCTGGGGCATTGGCTGCGGCCAAGTGAACGTTCCCGGTGTCTACGTGAAGGTCTCTTCGTACCTTCCCTGGATTCAGCAGATCACCCAGAGCTATCAATGATTAGAGGCTCTTCCCGGGGAGGCTCCATCGATAACGGCCTACCATGCGGTCGCAGGTGCCGCCAGCATCGATGCTGCTGAAGACCATGCTGATGACCATGCTGAAGATGATGTCTCCGATGAGTTCGTTTTCCATTTTTGATCAGCCATCCGTCCATCAGCCACTTATGCAACACTCCATCCAAAACTACCATCTTTTGTGGCATTCGCCATCGTATTTATTTTGGGACACGACACTCTTATTTACTACGAGCTCTTTGCTTCTTTTGTTATTTTTTTTTATACGAGTGTAAGCATCATCTATCGGACCCATCGTCCGCCTACAGTCCCAGTAATTGTTGCTCTTTTGGAGACTCTTCTCCTCGGAGGGGAGGAAGGTCTCTTCTTTTGTTGATATTTTATGTACTTTGTATCTCTGGATCGCTGTACATTCCAGTTCCGATTTTGTCTTGTAAAATAGCTATTGTTTGTAGTGATTTGATTAATTTATTTTTATATTTGTAATAAATTAATAATTATGTATTTAAATAAAATAATTTATGAAAAAATAATGCCTCTGTTGAAAGTCTTTAATGTGGAAATACTCGAATGAAGAGGATTCAAGATCGAGATTTTCGATTGAATATATCGAATTGGAATTGAATATTGAGGGGTTCCTTTAGATACATGTGTATACATCTATAAAAATGTATATTATGCGATCGAATACCATAGTCCTCATGATTTCTAGCAGCAATATTTAAACCAAAAAAAATGGAATAACAGAGATCATTTAATAAGTATTCCAATGGATAATAAAGAAGTACATTTGGAAGAATATTAAAATAAATCGCAGGAAATTTTCTTCATCAATAGATAATCGAACATTTTTTAGCTAAATTTCCTTGGATCTCTGGTATTTTCTTGCCTTTTTCGGTCTTTAATTAGTTTCTGGATTCCCCCATAAGTTTTCTAATTAAATTTGCTTATAAAAGTTAATTCAAATTTCCCCAGACTTCCCCATTTTCATAAATAACTAAAATTTCGCCATCTTCCACTTAATCTACATAGTTCGAAGCGTAATCCCCCAAAATCGCTGCACCAATGAGCACACACCCATAAGAGCCAAGCCGAGCCGAGTCGCGTCATAAGAGCGACTTTAAGTTCAATTACAAACGAGTGCAGCCCATAAAATGCAAATTAAATTTTTAAGCATTAAGAAAACAACTTTACAGTGTCCGCCCGCCTCTACACTACACTGTATGGCGTCTGATGCAGTGCTGTGCAGTGCAGTGGGAGAAGCGAGCGTGTCAGCGAAGCATTAAAAGACGCCACCGAATCTTGGACCAACAAATGTGGTCGCCGCACTTCCTCAAAAGGGGCAGAAGGTGCCGCCCGAAAGCGTGTGTGAGTGTGTTTGCGTGTGCGTGTGTGTGTGATGCATTCAAATAGCCGAAAGTACGATCGTACGATCCATGGCGATCATCAGTTAAATTTAAAAACCGCAACCGACTTTCCGCAACTTGAATGTTTCTGCATCGCTGGACCCCAATCGAGTTATAAATAGAAGATTGCCGACTGGGAGGCAGCTCAATGCAGTTCCAGCAGCGTTAGGGAGATGTACGTCAAAGGATTACGGTTCCAGCTCTGCCAGATGGTGATAGGTAAGCAAATAGGAATAGAGAGGAGAATGCCCAGTGGATAATTGTTCTCCCTCTCCAGTGATGCTCTTCGCCGAAGCCTTGGGGCGCCTGCACAAGAGGAATGGCTACCACTATCGGCCCCAGCAGCCGCCGCCGTTGCCGCAGCAGCACCATCCGAATGGATACTATGAATCTCTGCATCCGGCAGTGGAGCCTCCAGAGCCAGAGCACAGTACTCCCCAGCACAGTAGTCCCAAGAGCTACTACAGCCAGTCGTCAGGGAGCAGCAGCAGCAACAAGGGGAATCATGGCTACAGCATTGGCAGCGGACTGCGTTCCATAGCCCAGGGATCGGCGGATCAGGCGCACAGCGCCGTGTCCAACCAGCATGCGGCGGCCAAGCAGGCGGCATACATTGCACAGAACACCCTTGCACAAGCAGCATCCCAGGCATCGGCGACGGCCCAGGCGGCGCTTGCGGGGAAGGAGGTGGTGCTGCAGGAACTGGAGCAGCAGGCGGCGGAGGCCCAGCGTGCGCTCTCCCGCGAGCTGGAGCAGCTGAAGGCTGCGAAGATCTCCTCAAGACTGGCCCAGCAGACGGCGCAGGCGGCCCATCATCACATCTCCGTCCTGACGGCGGCCGTAAACAATGCAAAGTCCGTGGCCGAGCAGGCGGAGCAGACCGCCAGCGAGGTGTCCAACCAGCTGGCCTCCCAATCCACGATGGTTGGCCAAGCCAAGAACCGCCTCGAGCAAGTGGAGGAGCAACTGCAGCAGGCGCGCGTGGATTACGCGGCCACCAAAGAGTCGGCCCTGAAAGCAGCCTCTTCGGCGGCTGCAGCTCAGGTGAATGCCTCCAAGGCGGCGCAACATGCCACCATTGGTTTGCACGAGAGCACGAATCAGTCGGGGCACCCCCTTGAGGGTCACGAGGGGCATGAATTGGCAGAGGAATCGTACGATGAGCACATAGACACAAGCGGCGTGGGCCACACGGCGTCAGGGGACGAACACACGCGAAATGTGTACTCGCAGTGACTGTTTCAAGTGTAATGTAACCTTTTTTTTAATATACATACATATGTATTTAATTAAATATTATAGTCATACTTACGTGTCTTGTCTGGTTTTTTAAGCACTAACATAACCACAAAAAAAAAACCATGCACGCTCGATCTCGTTCTGAGTGCGTAAAACTTTTCCCTGGTGGCGGAGCATATCCTAGTCGATCTAGTAGAGAGCGAAAAAGCATATTAGAGAATAAGAAAAGTGATGCAGTTACTTGGAACGAGAAAACTATTTTTTGAAAATGAGACGGTCACATGAAGCGCGCATTTCAAATAACAACCCGAATTTGTTGTAATTTTTTTAGATTTTCGATATACCGATAACGATACCTATCGGTGTATCTACATTTAATATATTACTAAATTTCTACATATTAACTACATAATGGAAATGTGTACGTTTGTTGTCATATAGAAGCGGCTCAGCTGTTCGTGTTCGCGCTTGCTTGTGAATGACCATTACCTGGAATTTTTTTCAATAAATTATTAAAGAACCTTGCAATTGTAACATAAAATGGCTCAGAAAGTAATCAAATATATCGGCCGCACCACAGACTTTAAGGGGAACACGCTGTGGGAGCTAGTGTCGAATCTCCCCAATTGGGGAGTCGGCCGCATGGTCATACGTAACATGTTCCAGCGCTACCCGGAGCCCTGCTACATGAGGATCCTCAAAGTTCAGGCGGTGGACGAGCAGCCCGACCAGATCCGCAAGGTGCGCGTGACCGTGGAGAAGACCTGGCGCGGCGTCACCCAGCCGAAGCCCGTGGAGATCTACAGTACCAGCTACAAGGCGGACTACGAGCTGGTGCCGCAGTCGGAGGAGGCAAAGTTCCTCAGCAACCAGAAGAAAGTGGCGCCAGTGGTGCTGCCCACAAAGATCGACTTGCCGCCACTGCTGCGCGAGTACGTTAAAGAGGAGACGGGTGAAGCCAATCCGTTCATGAAAGTGCACTTCAAGAAAACCCCCAACAAGCAGGCGCGCATGGCCGAGGCGGGGGAGGAGCCAACCCTGAAGGTTAGCATGGATCTGGGCCAGCCAAAGCCCGTCAGCTCCAAGCTCTACGAAGGCCTGCTGTGATGAGGAACCGGAGCAACCGCTTTTACATTGTTAAAATATTAAATACATTTAATATACATTTTACCTTAAGCACAACGAAGAATTTGTTTAAAAATAATCTGTATTTACATGGATTAGACTCTGGAATGGGTGGGCTTGGACTTGGATCATTTGGAGGCCTCTAGTGCGCGCAGCTTGCGCGTCAGATTGTCCACCTCGAGGCCCAGCATGTCGAGGTTCTCCTTGAGCGTAATGTTCTTCAGCAGCGTGTCCTCCAGCACGGTCTGCAGCTTCTTGTTGATCTCCACCGACAGCTCCAGAGACATGCCCTTGCTCTCGCTGCCCTTGGAGCCCCCGTAGATGGCCGCCATTATGCCGTTGCCGTACTTCACAAGCTCGCTCTTGTTCTGGTCGCTTTTCGAGGAGGTTAGGGCGCCCGCCGTCTGGTCCCTGAGCATGTAGTGCTGAACGACTTTGGACTTTTTCTGCACCTCGGACACCAGGGCGGCAGTGTGGTTTTCCAGGAACTCGATCCGTTCCGTTTGTCTAGCCGTGGCCTGCTGCAGCCGGAGAATACGCTCGACGAGAACCTTCTTGGACGGCACCGCCTGCAGGTCCACCTGTTGCGTCCCAGGCGTCGGCACAGCGGTCGTATTACTGGCCACAGTTTCAGACTCTGAGGATTCGCTGGCCCGCCGGCTGCCGCTGTGCACGCTGCCATGGCTGCTGGTGCGACTGTGGGTGCGCTGCTGCTGCTGCTCCTGGGGATAGCCTCCGTTCAGGGCCTGTTGGCAGTTGCTGCAGTAGCTAATGCCACCCTTGGGTTCGGCAATGCCCTTTTTGTACTTTTGCAGCTCCCTCTGGAGCTCTTTGACGACGGTGGAATGCTTGTGCTGGGTGGCCTCGTAGTCACCCTGGACATTGTCCAGCTTCTGCTTCGTCAGCTCGTACAGCTTGGTCTTCTCGGAGAGATGTTTGGCCAGCAGCAGCCGCTCCTCGTTCTTTTCCGCCGCCTCGGAGCTGAGCTGCTGCTCCAGTTCCCCATATCTGCAGTCGTAGCCGAGTTTCTCCTGCTTCAACAGCTTGTTCTCCGCCTCGAGACCCTGAGCCTGCCGAAGATAGAAACATAATTAGTGGATCCTCGTTCTAGAGAGCTTTACCCTGTTTTGGACGCGGACGAATACAAGGCCTCGATGGCGCAGTTGGCAGCGCGTAAGTCTCATAATCTTAAGGTCGTGAGTTCGAGCCTCACTCGGGGCAGGTACATTTTTTGCAATCTGCAGCCAAATTCTTTTTCTCTATTTCTGTGGCTTACCTTTGATTCCGCTTGACAAATTCCGTTCTGCAGGCACACGATCAGCTCGCTCATCTCCTTGTTGATCGTGAGCAGTTCCTGTTTCTTGACTTTCAATTGTTTCAGATCTGCTTCGTTTTCTTGAGCTTGTGCTTCCAGTTGCTGCACCCTCTCCTGCTGTTCGGACAGCTTTTCTTCATTGCTATAAAAATATTTTTAAGTCTAGTGGAAATACTTCTACTGTCGATTCCTTACATGGTGTTCTGGGTACGCAGCAGTTGTAGTTCCTCGAGTTGTCCCCTTAGCTTGGCCGAATTGAGCAGCTCATCGCTGTAGGCCGCCTCCACTCCATGGTGTTGCTCTCGTAACCGATTAAACTCATCTGTGAGTTGAGTATGCTAAAAACAGAAGAGAAAAATAGTTGTACGGAATCTAAGACATATTTTTAATAGAATTTGCACCTCCAAGGCGAGCTCTTGTAGCTGCTGCTGCAGCTCTTTGTTGGCTTCACTTTGCTTTTGCTGCTCTTTGGTGACTTTTTCGAGAGCCTCAGTCTTGCTTGTGATCTCGTGCTTCAAGAGTATTGTATTGGCTTCAAATTCCATCCTTAGCTTCTCTGAAAATGGAATAATCAAACGTTGAAGATATGTTTCCAGAATTACTCGAGATTCCACCAACCATTGGCCTTCTCCTCCAGCTTATTCGGTGCATTTCTCTCCTCTTCCAGCTTGCGCTCTAGTGCCTGCAATCAGGAAAGGGATTAGCAAATGGAGGCACTCTCGGGTGGACTACTACCTACCGCCTTGGCCTCCGTTTCGATGGACAGCTTGTTCATGTGATACTTTAGCTTGGACTCCAGGTGGCCCATCTCCGTTTTGTACTTTTCACATTCGCGCTGATATTTCCGAACTTCGTTGCACTAAAAGGAGAAAAGAATTAGAGGAGCCTCTTAATGGAAATAACTAATCGTCCTACCTTTTCATCTATGATGTACGTCATTCTGGACTTTTCCTCGTGGATGGCCATGAAGCGGGTCGAAACATTCTTCACCTCTTTCTTGGTATCCGCCAGCTGTTTATCCACCGCCTCCTTCTCCTTTTTGGCATCGATGAGTAGTTTCTCCTTCATGGCAAACTTAATGACTGTGGTCTCCTTCTCCTTGTTGGCCAAATCCATTTCCTTGCGAAAGGCCTGCTTCTCCTTGTCCAAGATGGCATTCTCGCGCTGCAGGAGCGTCATCATGTTGTCCTTCTGGGCATTGGAAGTGCGCAGCTGCTCAATCTGCTGCTCATAGCTGCGACGCTGCTCCTCCAACTGGGCCAGACAGTGCACATGGGATAGTATGTCGTTCTGTGGCAGCTTTGCATGATTCTGTTCCTGGTCCTGGGCTTGCAAGTCCCTGAAGCGCATACTGACATCCAATGGGGCTTCATCCTGCACAGGAACTGGCACTTGCTCCAACACCGCTGTCTTCAAATTCTCAACGAGGAGTTCGGCCCCCTCAACTGGTTTATCTTCACCCGCTTTCGCCTTGGTTGGCTCTCTTTCAGCAGTCTGCTCTATTTTATCGCATTCCAGATGCTGCTGCTCCACGTCCCCACTGTCGTTTGTTGTTTCTCCATCCGGATGGTTGTTCATCTGACCAGGTTCCATCGCAGACACCTTCTCTTCACTCCTCTCCTCAGCCGGCGAGGGAGCCTGCGCTGATTCCATATTTACTTGTGACTTAACGCATTTATTTAATTTAACAAAAAAATTCGCGTATTGCAGGCGATATTTTTAAATCGACATTTTGTTCGATACATATCGTTTGCCTTATACGATATTCATCGACACATTTATATCGATGTCATACCAGCTGATCGTGGAAAATTGTTATTTCTGTTTTTTATTTTTTCCATCATAGAGTTATTTTATTTTAACAATGGTTTGTTCATTGGGGATTGAAGGCAGTGCCAATAAAATTGGCGTGGGAATCATTCGCGATGGCGAGGTGCTGGCCAATGTGCGCCGAACCTACATCACGCCGCCAGGAGAAGGTATTTCCTCTTGCCACTACCGGCTTTTACTCTCTCTCTCTCTCTCTCTCTCTCTAACCCATTGATATTCTTGCGTGCTATAGGTTTCCTGCCCAATGCGACGGCCAAACATCATCGCGAGGTGATTCTAACGCTGGTCCAGGAAAGCTTGAAAGAAGCAAAAATAAAGCCATCGGACCTGGATGTCATTTGCTACACCAAAGGCCCGGGAATGGCTCCGCCACTGCTGGTGGGAGCCATTGTAGCGCGCACTCTGTCACTTCTGTGGGAGAAGCCGCTGCTGGGAGTGAATCACTGTATCGGCCACATCGAGATGGGTCGCCACATCACGGGCGCCCAGAACCCCATCATTCTTTATGTGAGCGGCGGCAACACCCAAGTGATTGCTTATTCGAACAAGAAGTACCGCATTTTCGGAGAGACCATAGACATTGCCGTGGGAAATTGCCTGGACCGCTTTGCGCGCATCCTCAAGCTTCCCAACGACCCCAGTCCCGGCTACAACATCGAGCAAATGGCCAAGGACGGGGCAAATTACATCAATCTTCCGTATGTGGTCAAGGGCATGGACGTGAGCTTCTCGGGCATTCTGTCACACATCGAGGAGCTGGCCGATCCCACAAAGAATCCCAACAAACGGAAGAAAATCCTGGAAGCAGATTTGCCGGATGCCAAGCCGGCCGATCTTTGCTTCTCGCTGCAAGAGACCATCTTCGCCATGCTGGTGGAGATCACAGAGCGTGCCATGGCGCACTGCGGATCCAATGAGGTGAGCAGTTCGGTCGGTTAGTTGGAGGGAGTCATGCCACTTATCTTCTCTATCTGTAGGTTCTCATTGTCGGCGGCGTGGGCTGCAACGAGCGTCTGCAGAAGATGATGGAGATAATGTGCGAGGAGCGTGGAGGGAAACTGTTTGCCACCGACGAACGCTACTGCATTGACAACGGTCTTATGATTGCCCACGCAGGAGCCGAGATGTTCAAGTCGGGCACACGAATGCCCTTCGAGGAGTCCTTTGTGACGCAACGATATCGCACGGACGAGGTGCTGGTTACCTGGCGCGATGATTAGCGATTAGTGACGGTTGTGGTGTGCTTTGCATGTTTATTAAATACTAAATTCGATAATTTGTATGTGTAACATTTATACTTGTAGTGCGCTGGAGGAGTCAGTGTTGGAGGAGTGGAGCGCAGCTTAGAGTGCTTGTTCCTTGCCTGTCCATTGGGGCTTCATTTCTAAGGGGAAGACGCGCTTGCCCTCAATGACATAGACCGCTCCGTTCTTGTCCTTCTCGAGCACACTCAAGATGCAGCGGGACACGTCGGCGGCGCTCTGCTTGTTCAGCCTGTCGAGGATCCTGTACGTCTCGTCGCTCGTCTCCGGGAAAATGATCTTCTCCGTAAAGTTGGTGAACATGTCCGTCATGGTGGCCCCCGGGCAGACGGTGACAAACTTGATGCCCGATCTGGCGTTGTACTTGTCGTTCTGGAGTGGCGTAAACACCCATCAGCAGGAGAAGGATGAAATATATGGGTGCGAGCTTACCGCCAGGCAGCGAGTAAAGTTGATTATGCCCGCCTTGGTGGCCCCGTAGACGGGAATGATAAACATCGGGTCCAATCCGACCACCGAGCTCATGTTGACCACAATGCCGCCCTTGCCGCCATTGTCCTTGCTCATGTAGGGCAGGGCACTCAGCGTCGAGTTGATGATTCCGCCCAGATTCACGAGGAGAGTGCGCTGGACATCCTTGTCGTTGAAGATGCCCGCCACGTTCACCACAATGTCGATGCTGCCAAAGGTCTTGGCAATCTCCTCGTAGGTGGCCTCCACGCCCTTCTTGTTGGCCACATCCATTTTGACGATCATCACGCTCTGCGTGGGATGGGCGGCCCGCAGCTTGACGAACTCCTCCAGATTGTCCTGTATGTCGATGATGGCCACCTTCTGGGGGAATGCATACGTTAAGGAGTGACTATAACAGTTGCCGTATCTGTATTACACACCGCTGCTCCTGCGGCCAGGAGCTGCTTGGACACCTGGAGTCCTATGCCGCCGGCTCCGCCAGTCACCACCGCATTCTTGCCACGAAAAGACATCCTTCTGCTGCTGGTAATCCTCTGATGCTAATGCTGTTGCTGAGAGCTCTGGAGATGTCTCCGATGCACTGCTGACTTAGAGGCCATCGGATGCCGCTTTTATAGCCCTTCGCTATGGGTGATATACGATACATCTTGAAATGACTTTGGCCCGTTGCAATCAATAGCCGCTAGCCCCACTAGTTCTCCATTGGCTCTGGGTTAGGATTATGCAAACCCAGACAGATCGGCAGACATGTATATACACGTACTCGTATCGATTTCCCCTCCATTTGGACCGAGACTCGCTCTTGCGTACAGTCCGCCTCCCACCGCTTTTCCTATGTGTCGGCTTTGCATCAGTGACAAATCAACGATCTCTTAATCGAAATCGGAATGAGAAGATTATCTTCTCCTCAAAAAGATAGGTATCCGAGGGATGCCTGGGACGACCTATGAAAAGATTCTCTCTTCTTTATGGTAATTATTTTGATTTGTATTTATTCAAGCAAAAATCTTATGAAAAAACCGAGCATACATACATATATGTATGTACATATATCCCTTCCAACGTGTCTTATATGTACATATATATGCATGTATCTTTGGTATATATGTATGTATTTATACGATTATACAATTTCTCTCACAAAGTTTCATATTAAAAATGTGTTCGGTTTATATCTTAAGGCTAGAAATAGATATATGAATCTGTGGATCTTTGGATCTTATAGATATAAATGTAATTCGGTTTTCGGTTGGACATTCAACTCTTTGAACTCTTTGGGCCGCTTTCAGAGGGTTAGGTTACGTATCGAAGGACAACTCAACTCAAATCAACAAAAATGATAATTAAAAACTCAAAAAGATGTAGAAAATATTTCAATTTATTTTGTAAGCACTTAAATTATCACTACTTATATTATATACAAAAAGGTAAACGATAAATAATTGCAGCTACCATTAGAAATTAGAAATTTAGGGATAAACTAGAGAAGGGAAAGGATTCAAAGGTGGGGTGATTGGGTGGGATGCCCCTTTAGTGGGCTCCATCGTAAGTGTCCTTGTGCTGATACCCGCTCACATAGCCAGAGCCATCGACCACATTGCGTCTGCCGGCAATGCCCTTGCCCTTGCCGGTGGCATCGAAGCGCTCCTTGTGGGAGCCCGTATACTTGCTGGTGTCCGTCAGCCGGTCCACGGCAGCCGCAGCTTTTCCAGCCTACACGGAATACAGAGGTATGAGAATCGTCTATCTCTGCGGAAAGTATTGGTATGAGTAACTCACCGAAACCTGTGCCACTCCCGGAGCCCCACAGCCGGCCATCTTCTGCTTGATCTCCGCCAGCTCCACCTTCCGCGTCTTGGCCAGATCGTCGAGGAATTTGTTGTAGTCCGTCAGAGAGATCTTCAGGGCCTTGAACTTCTTGAAGTGGATGCCCGTGTCCGTGGTGGTGATCTTCTTGTCGATCACCTTCGCCTGCTTCATCCACTTGTCGCTCTGCGAGAGCGTGATTAGCTTCCCATCGGACTTGGTGTCTCCGAACTTGGAGAAGGCCTTGAACTGATCCGAGAAGCTCACTTTGGGAGCCGCCGCCTCCTCCTCCAGTGCCAGTTGGGCCAACTCCGCCACAGGTGCCTCGGAAGCGGGAGCGGGAGCCGGAGAGGGACTGCTACCATTTGCTGCTGCCTCGGACATACTGGCTCTATGGGACAGGATATGGGAATGAGAGATTGCTTAATATGGTTAATATATGTATGAGGAGTATTTCTGTTTTCCACTCTGTCAACACGCAATGGAACCTTCTTCTACGCAGTGCCTCACCTGTGGGCCACAACACTGACCAGCATTGCGGTGGGTTCGAGCAGTTCTGTTCTGGGGTTCTGTTACCCTACGTTTTCTCTATCTATCTATCCATCCATCCGCTTGATTTCAACACAGAGCTTATCTGTCTTTCGATTATATTCCTATCACAAAGATAATGCCAGAAGCTTTTGCTCAGCTGTTCTCCGGAGAGAACTGAACCTGAACTGAAACCGAAATCGGGAGAGAGCCAACCATTAACTGACGTCATCTAAATATTTGTATTGCTTGCTTCTAAAGAGGCTAATTATCGTCTCCATACGAAACACAAATAACGATCCATGCGAACATACACAAACATAGCCCCAGGGGGATCGACAATCGACAGGGGGTAAGCATATAGCGGTAGCTTGAAAAAACAGCTAAAACCCATTATGACCAAGGTTTTTTTTCGACACACAAGAGACAGGTTTTCAAGTCTAAATGGTCTGTGATCTAATGGGAGTATCTTTTTGGGAATTAGACTAAAAACTTGACAAATCCTAGACTAAGACTCTCATATTCCCTCTTTTATGGTGCTCAAATCAGGCATATCTCCAGCTAGCCCCCTCCTCGTGGCTCACTTAATATGTTGAGCATCGCATATCGCATAAATCTCATTGATAATTTAGTTTTAAAATTGCTTGTAGCATAAATTGTCGTCATGTCTACAGGCGGCTACCCAACACGAATCGGAATCGATATGGGAGGGAGACCAGATCCCAATGATACATAAATATGTGGAGGGGGGAACCAAATCCTCCCATAAACAGTAAATAAAACGTGAGCATTTATTGGCTGGGTCATTAATTACGCGCCACTTAAAGAGGCAGCAGCCGCAGCAGCAGCCACCACGGGGGCCCCAGGAGATCTGGGAGCTGTTTGGGGCAGCCATTTAAGGCAGCGATAAGATGCGGCCTTAACCAGTTTTGGGTCTTGTCCTTTTTTTGCTTGTTTGTTTGGCGAGATATGATTGCATGGCTTGTGCCTGGCGTGGCCTGGACAGATGTTAACAAAAGGAACACCAGTACAGAGCAGCACAGAGCAGCACAGCAGCAGCAGCAGCAGCAGAGGAGTGGAGTGGAATGCAGAATGCAGGACTCTGAAGGTCATGGTTGGCACTGGCAACCAGCCGCCCACCGCTGCCTTGACCTTGGATTCCTTCCGACCTTGATGCAGTCCGTCGAGCATGTCAAATGCTATCTGGGTGGAGACAGAGACAGATACAGAGACCGAGACCCCGCCCCAAACCGAATAATGAGCTCTCGCAAGTGAAAACCTAATCGACTCGACTCGACTCGACTCTACGAATACTACGAGTACGAGTACGAGTACTATGCTTATGTCATCGCCTCATTACGCCGCTCGTTTCATATGTCGATTACGTTTTGGTCTGGAATCAGACTCTATTCTAAAGTGGGGCTCTGGGGTGGGGCTTTATATACATATATATATGTATATATTTCCATTTAATCTACTATTCAATCGCAATGGTCAATTGAGAGCATTGCATGCATCATAATTCCATCATTAATCATCTTCTTAGACCTGAAACCGTGCCGTGCCGTGTCATTGAACTTGAACTCCATTGGAGCTGGAGCTGGAGCTGTGGAGCCGAAACAAATTACCGAACACGTCCCCTGAGAGAGCGAGAGAAGACTAATGGAACCCTTTACTCCGCCCTTCCTTGTAATTGGATGCCATAAATACTGAGAAACAAGAAAAGTTGACAAACTACAGCACAAAAGAGCTGGGAATATGCATGGAAAGGTTTATGCTCAATGAATCGAAAGATATACGAAGGGGGAATGCTCTTTCGAAGGAGTTGCAAGGGACAGATCTTCAAGGAAATACTCAATAAGCATCCCAAAGGAACCTACTCTGACCCAAAGGTCTACTCTCACCCCAAAAGACTGATATCAGATCTTCACATCATATACTCCAGAGAAAATCGAAGTAAGGAATCAAAAAATAATTCACAAAACTATCACCTTGGGAACTATGAAAAGAGCTTGTTTCAGGCTGGGATCCCTGGATGGATTTCCGGCTCTTTCGCCCCCGCTCGTGCCCTCGTACCCCCCCGTCATAGAACACAACCGTAGATGTAGATGTGGATGTGGATGTGGGGATGGTCTAAATCAAAAATAATCCGCTCTGACCGCCAGACCATAAATAATTTGTTTCTGTTTTTCTTTTCATTCTCTCTCTCTTTTCCGTTCCATTCGCATTCCCATTCGCATTGCCTGTGAATATTTTCTGATCTGACGAACGAGTTTCCGACTGTCGCTCTTCTCCGATCCGGGGGGATATTGCCAATTCGTTTCCAACATTTTAATTAGTTTTGAACCAAAATGGCAAAAGTTAATTGGGAATATGTTCATAAGCATGATTATATGGGGTATATAGCAATGGTTGGCATAGACAGGCGCATATAGAGAAAACAATTGACTTCCGGGGGGAGGCAGAAACCTACCTCAAGTGCTACCAGAGATGGGATGGAATGGAAGGGGAAAACCACAAATATACTGGAGGGAAAATTTAGGTCATCTTGCTGTATATTTATAGCTGGAGAAGGGAACTGGAACTCTATGAAATGCTGCACCACATGCTCGTACACTCTGTAATATTAGCGCCTCGAACTGAATGCATAAATTAAAATCATATTTTTGCTGTTGCTTTGGGTGACCCTCCGAACAGGAAACGAAGGGGATTCTGATAAACACGCAACGCAATAGAGAAATCATTGAGTTAGGAGGGGGGCTAATGCTTATGCTTATGCTTATGCTGTGGTCTCCAGTCTCTGGTCGCATACATCACCACTTCCCCAGATGACATCACTTTGCGATGTGAGGACCGCGCAAGCGCAGGGCGGAGGATGGGGCAGG
The DNA here is from genome assembly GCA_963969585.1 of Drosophila helvetica. Taxonomy (NCBI): domain Eukaryota; kingdom Metazoa; phylum Arthropoda; class Insecta; order Diptera; family Drosophilidae; genus Drosophila; species Drosophila helvetica. The sequence goes on along the minus strand of OZ018401.1, from coordinate 71,484,837 downwards.
TGGCGGGGATGACGGATGATGGTGCCACACGCATACATACCGAAGGATACGAGGGGAACGATGCCACAGAACAATAGGAATCCAGGAAATCGGAATTGAAACGGGGAACAGGAGCAGGAGCAGGGGCAGGAGCAGCAGCAGGGGCGATATAACCCATTTGAGTTTCAGGAAGTGGGTCAACGAGTGCTCTTGAAATCCTGCACAGCTTCACCTTACACTCCGATAAACAATAACAAAAAAGGACACTGCACAAAAAGGGCAGAGTAAAGCCTTTCTCTTTCTTCAGGATTGGTTTGGATTTCTCACACTTTTCCTACTTACATTTTGAATCACAAAAATTTTAGTGAAAATTTCCGAATTATCTGGCAGAAATCTTGGTATTCCTTGGATGTTTTTCCGAGCTACTTTTGAGAGGGCGCGCGCGAATGCTGTCGATGTCGAGACTCAACTGTTTGGACAAATGCGCAGCGCCAGACCAAAGCCCATTCGGCGTATGAGTGATATTTGGACTCCAGAGAGCTTTCGATGAGTGGAAAAATATATGCCTAACGATGAGCACATCCTCCAAACAGCAACCACATTAACAAACTATCAACACAACAGCAGAGAGATCTAACGACAGAAATGAAACCCTTCCGATGGAGACCAAAAGAGAGATTGGATTGATAGATCTCAGTATAATCCCCCAAATATCTGGCATATACATATACCTACTATATGTATACCCAGCGATGACTTCATTTCCACAAAATTTATACGCAAAAACTAACAGCAAAAGGCAGCAGCCACACGACAAAGCCATTTATCAAAAATCAAAACAAAAAAAAAAAATTAAAAGGCAAAACAAACCCAAAGAAAAGGTGACGTCTTATCAGACCAACAAGTTTCACTCGGACTTTTGTTTGTTTTGAGTGAATTTTAGGGGGGAAAAAGAGCTTAAAGCTCACCGGGGAAATAGCAATAGCTGGTGGGGGGGCTTGGTGGCTTGACTGCCGATTTTTATGGGTCTGTCCGCTCCGCCACAACAAAGCGCGGAATACGATGCGTGAACATTTTTGACAACAGCCACAACACACGCACAACAAGTGCCACACAAGAGACAAGAATGGGTAATGGATTTTCCAGGGAGGAGCTCCAGCTCAGCTCCCTAGCTAGTGGGTGTGTTTAGAAGGTGGTCTAACTAGTGAGCTCATAGCTGGGGTCCGGGTCGCCTCCAACCAATGTTTGACTATGCAAATGACTGGCTGCCACTGCCTGAAGTGATTAAGAGTTCTTTGAACTTGAAGAAGGGGGCTCTGGCCTGGTCTGGTCTGCTCTGCACAGTGCAGTGTGGGTGAAAGGTTGAAAAGAATGTTCAGAGAAAGTAAGAATCACCAGGAAATCATAAGGAAATTGCTTTGGCACACAATAAAATCAGAGCCCAAAGGAAACCCCTTGGTAACGTGGAAAAACAACAACAAATTGACAATGATTTATGGCTAGTGTCTGTCAGAGTTATTTGGTATATTTCGTGGATGAAGTCATGGGCCTGGGCCAAGAACGAAAGGCTACCCGTTGAGGTCGAAGTTTGAGATACTCTTCGCAAAGCAATAGTTTACCAGTAATACACATACAGTCGAACTTCTCTATATCGAACTTCCCTATAACGAAGTTTTCTATATAACGAATATAACTGCGTTCAATTTACAGTACGTTTTGCTCTCCTTATAACGAATTGTGGTTTTCCTTATAGCGAATATTTCTCTATTACGAATTTTTTGCACGCTGTTTGGTGCCGCTTAAACGAGAACCTGACTATAAATCCGAATTCAACTGAAAACCCGACATAATAGTAATATACCCTCATTGAGAGTATCAAATGAGCCAAAACAAAGGCCCATAAATACTGACACGATACTCGACCCCTGGTCCTGGCCCTGCCCCTGGCCCTATCTTATGTACAACTCTAATTAACCCAAGCAGAGAGAGGGCCAAGATCCTGATAATGGTTCACAAATCACAGCAGAGAGAGAGAGAGAGAGAGAGTTCTGCACTAGGTAAATCAGATCAAAAGCCACATCCACATCGACATCGGTGTGGTGTGTCCAGAACTAACAAGATCATTAAGCTCTGGCTGTGATTGAAACAGAGTGCCAACAAGCAGAGGCAACAGGCAGGGACTAACATTAAAATGCACTTATCAGGCAGCTCGAGCCGAAGCAGTCAAGGCCAGACCCCCACCTCCTAATCAGGCAGGGGCCCAGGCTCAAGTCCGGCCTTAGCACCCGCGAAATGTACCTCTGGGGGCCTCCATCGTTAAAGAAGCGGCTAAAAATAGACCCAAGCCCCAACTTAAAGCAGAGCAGAGCAGAGCAGATACAGCTACAGATACACGAGATACAGATACACGACTCCAGAGAAACAGAACCAGAGACTCCAGTCCACGCGTTGGGGCCAAATATGGCCCTTGGCCTTCACTCACCTTGAGATGCCGTTGGGTGCCGCAGTCCGTGGCCGTTGCCGTTACCGTCCATAATGTGCGAGTGCGAGTACATGTACCTAAAAAAAGAGGAGAAGATGCCACAATGGGGCAACAACAACAACAACAACAACTGCATATCAATTACTTGCGGGGATCGAATGGGTTGCAGATGTGGAAATGGGGATGTGGTCTTTGGCCTTGATCAGCGGCAAGTCAAGGCTCTGGAATAACAGCAGCAGCAGCATGAGGCACATATGCAGATGGAGAGATGGAGATGGAGATGCCCAGCTCCAGAGATATCTCCACTCCACAATTAAACCAAATGGACATAACGCCTGGAGAATGGAATGGATTGGAATGGAATGGGGCTGGAGAAGGAGCAGAAGGAGTTGCAGCCGTTGTCCGTTAACGACACAAGTGGAAGTGGACAAGACAGCCCGCGATCGCCTCGTTTGCTTTCATTTTCCAGGCCATTCAATAGCGTAAGGCAGCGGCAGCGGCGCGGAAGGAGGAGGAGAAGCACCCATCCAGAAACAGAAAGAGAACCAGAACCAGAACCAGACCTAGAACTAGAACCTGCCCGCTGGGTCGGGCTGTATAAAAGGACCCTGGGAGCAGCCAAGAACCAGCAGAACTCAAAGAGTTGCAGCATCAAACAGAGCACCACCGAGCATAGAGACCATGATGTATCCACTCCTCTTGTTGGGCTTCCTGGGCGCGGCCCATGGCCTGGCCCTCTACGCGGCCTCCTATCCATTTGTCTACTCCGCCGGGGGATCGGCTGTGTTCACGCCCACGCAGCAGCAGTACATCTCGCAGGATGCCCTGGGCCAGTACTCCTACGGCTACTCAGAGCCGCTGTCCTCCAAGCAGGAGACCCGCACCCTGGACGGCACCACGCGCGGCACCTACAGCTACCGCGATGCGGCAGGCAAACTCCAGACCGTCGACTACTTGGCCGATGAGCGGGGCTTCCATGTGGCGGCCACCAATCTGCCGAAGGCTGTCATTCCCCGGGAGCTGGTTGCCGGAAGGAGTGCCTCCCATGGCGTACTGCATCCAGTGGCTGTCCATCATACCGCCGAGCATCCCCATCCCGTGGAACATCCCCATCCCGTGGAGCACCATGCTGGCCACATCGTTGAGCATCCCTCGGTTGTCGGCGCTGGCAGGAGCGCTGTGCATGGCGTTGTCCATTCCGTTGACCACCATCCGATTGTCCACCATCCTGTGGAGCACCATCCCGTTGAGCATCATCCTGTGGAGCATCATTCTGGCCATGTGGAGCATCATCCGGTGGACATCGCAGGCAGGAGTGCTGTGCATGGCGTCGTCCATTCCGTTGAGCACCATCCGATTGTCCACCATCCTGTGGAGCACCATCCCGTTGAGCAGCATCCAGTGGAGCATCATCCTGGCCATGTCGAGCATCATCCGGTGGACATCACAGGCAGGAGTGCTGTGCATGGCGTCGTCCATCCCGCGGCTGTCCATCATCACGAAGAGCACCATCCCGTTGAGCATCATACCGTGGAGCATCCATCTGGCCATGTGGTTGAGCATCCATCTGGTCATGTGGCTGGCACTGGAAGAAGTACTCAGCATCCCGAAGGTCACGAGCTCCCCCAACCCGTTGTCGACACCCCCGAAGTGGCCGCCGCCAAGGCCCTCCACCTGAAGCGCGTTCACGACGAGAAGGTGCGCAACGAGATCCTCACTCCCATTGCAGTGCCAGTGTCGGTGCCAGTGGCACGCAGCCACCATGTGGTGCTGCCGGCTACGGCCCTATACGGCTACACCAGGCCCCACTACGTCTCCTCTGGCTTCTACTACTGAGTGGGACCCATACAGCGAAGCATTCCATGCCTACATAATTCCTGCATTTCGAAATTCAAATAAAGTCCAAGTAAAGTCAAATATTTGCGAATCTATTTTGGGGTTTTCTTCGATGATCCTTTGGGGCTCTTCTTTCTTTCTGCCACGTCTCTCCTGGACTCTGTCCTACCTCAACCTTTGGTCCCCAAGCGAACCCATCGCATCAAACCTCCGCCTCAACTCTTCATAACTGCAATGTGAATTTTGATTTCAATTAAATTTAATAGCAGCATAACCATAACCATTACCATAACAGGAACCCCATCCCAAAACATGACCGAAACTGGTAAAGGTAGCCCCTCCCCCCGCCCCCCTCTCAGCTTCGCTTGTGCCACACAGCCTAACCCGGTTCCTTGACCCCTGTCTCTCGCGCTCTCTCTCTCTCTCTCTGGCAAAACAGGCCTGATTAAGTTCTTCGGTTTGTGGCAGGCAGCATTGTGGAACGTTGTACAGTTGTTCATGTCCCAGTCCTCGTCCCTGTCCCTGTCCCTGTCTGATGTTGCGTTCCACTGGGGCCACAGATGAAAACAAATTGCGGCTTTTGTGCTCAAATTTATGCTGAACTTGTTGAAATCGAAATCGACAAAATATTTATGTACAAACAGAGTCCACCGTGTCCAAGAGGAAGACTCAGTCCCAGCCCCAGCCCCATTCGCATTCCCATTCCCATTGCAGAGGAAGAGGAAGGAACAATAATCCCAGGGTAAAGGCAACGGCAAAGGCAGATGCAGTGGCTGTGGCTGGGGCTGGGGGAATATGAAAGTAAACCAGGAACCAGACGACCTTCCTGAGAACGCACGAAATTGCAAATTTTCGGCTGTCAGACAGACCTCCTGTCTGTCTGTTGCTGTCGCGCGTATAAAAAGCAGAATCCCCAATCGATCGCAGCACAGAGTTCTCTAGAGCGAGTACTAGTCGACGACACTAGCAGCGCCCCAAAAGAAACCCAAAAATACCCGAAAATCGAATACCGAATCCCGAATACCGAATCCCGAATCAAGAGAGCAAGATGCCTTCCCTCCACGTTTGCCTGATGATCGCCACTGCAGCCTCAATGGTGTGTGGATCCCCTCTGCTGGAATACGGAGCCCCGCCAGCGGGCGACAGCGTGAGCCAGTACCACACCCAGGACGAGCACGGCCAGTATGCCTACGGGTATATGGCGCCGCTGTACTCCAAGCACGAGACCCGCACGGCGGACGGAGTCATACGCGGCACCTTCTCCTACGTAGATGCCAGGGGCGAGACCCAGACCATGGACTATGTGGCAGATACAGAGGGCTTCCGCGTCAGCTCCAGCTCCAGCCTCAGCCCCAGCCAGCAGAAGGCCAACGAGGAGACCCCCGAGGTGGCTGCCCTGAGGGCCCAGCACCTGGCTGCCCATGCCCAGGCCAAGCTGCGTCTGGCAGGGGATTCATATGCCGGCTCTGTGGAGCTGCCTCAGCCCGTGCAGGATACACCCGAGGTGGCTGCCGCCAAGGTGGCCTTCTTCAAGCGATTCGAGGCCGAGAAGCTGCGCAATCAACTGCTCAGCGAGAAGCAGATCAAGCGAGTGATCGCCCCATCGATCCCCGTTAGATCCCAGCCGCTGTACGTCTATCAGCCACTCACTGGATATGTCTACAACTACCACCAGTCCCAGTCCAGTGCTCAGACTAAGACTCCCTCGAGGGACTACCTTCCAGTGGTCTGATCTTCAGTGGCCAGATCCTTGAGATCCTCTGTTAATTGTTGAGCAATAAATGATGCAAATCGGAAACGAAATGAAAACGCACTCGAATTTGGCACAATGGTGCTCTGCCTTGCATTTATTCTTAGGACACACACAACTCATCCATCATAACATCCATCCTCCGTCAGTGATCCTGCGATCAGTTGCGTTTGCTCACCAACAAACTGCGACTGAGGGCCACGGGGCGCAGGGTTCTCAGCTCCGTGGGCGTGGTCACGCTGTACTTGGCGCTGGGCGACACAAGAGTGTAGTAGGCACCGACCGGGACTCGGAGATCGCCGCCGCGGTTCAGGCGATCCTGCAGATCGGCAAGCTTCAGATAGCTGCTGGAGGAGAGATCCGCGAGGGAGTAGATCGTGCGCAGGCGGGCATCTTCTTCAGCCTGTCGATCGGAGGAGGAGGAGGAAGAGGGTTCGCGATCGCGATCGCTCTTCCTTTGATCCTCTTCAGCGGATTCCTGCTCATGCTGTCTTTGGTCTTGCCCCTTTTCCTGATCTTCCTGTCGCTGCTCCTGCCTCTTCTGCTGATCCTCTTGGTCTTCGTTGGTCTTCGGCAGATTGTTGGATCGCTGACGCTCTGCCAGCATGGCTGTCAGCTGTGCCCTCACCCTTTCCAGAATGTCGGCATCCTCATCGCTGAGATTCCGCTCTTCAGGTTCATTGGAATCAGCCCTAGTCCTGGCGGCCTGCTCCTCCTTCCGCTGCCTCCTCTCGGCCTCCTCGCGAAGACTGGCCGCCAAAGCCTCCTCCCGTGCCTCCCTCAAGGCATTGAGATGGGCGGAACGCGCCTGCTGCACTTCCTCGGTGTCGGCGGGCGGCTTTCCCTCATCAACTGGTGCCTGGGGCAGGTTGCTGGCCTGCGCCGTGAAGCCCTGGCCACGACTGGCCTCGTAACGGACAGTCTGGAGCTTGCCATCGGCGTCTACATAGGAATAGAAGCCCCTGGAGGAGCCATCGAGCGAGGAATACTCTGCCCGGGCGGCGGTGTCGTCGCTGTAGCCGTACGAGTAGAAGCCGCGTGCCGTGTCCTGCTGCTGGTAGCGGCGCTGCTGGCTGGATCTGGCCTCTGTCTGGTCCTCGTTCCGGAGACGGGGCACATTGGCCGCCGATGCGAGCGCCAGGAGGGCCACAATAGTTGTCCAAATGAAGCAGTGCATCCTCGGTTGAATCGGAAACTGAATCTGAGTCTGAAAGAGTGTGCGCTGGAACTGATGCTGCTGATGGCGCCCCGATTCGTTTTTATACCACCTGCGGATGGATGGGCGTAGATGGGTGGGTGGTAACCCGAGATGCGCCCTCCCATCTGGTGTCTGTAGTCTGCACAATGACCTCGAAATCTGCAAGCCGATCCGATCCAATCGGCGATTGGTGATTGGTGTGTTTCCATCGCTACCGCACGGATGTTGTAATAGTGAACTTAATATTGAATTGAGATCGGTGGCAGTCGGATATCTCTATCTGCATCTGCATCTGTAAGTGGCTGCAGGTTGCGCAATATCTCCACACTTCCATATGTGCATAAGACTCCATTCGGATCGGGTCGGATCGGATATGGAAACCGCAACCTGAATTCAACGGAACACGGAATATGGGAAGTCTCTTTTGGAAGCAGCTTGTTCAGTTCAGTTCCTAAGCAATCTCTTTATTCTGAAAGATCATTGAACCTCCCATAGAAAAGAGTGCAATCTCTTTCCATTTCGCTTGAAGTTCTCCGCCTTGGACTCCCGCCCTTATCAGTGGCTATCAGTATCGCTCTCCATTTGAAGCCTAATCAAAGCATTTAATTGAATTAAACTCGAGTCGGAAATTGCGCTCGCGAGAGCAAGAGTGATATATCATATGGGGAAAAGCTTTGGCTAGAGTGACAGTGTGGTTAGCACTTCTGAACGATCATATTATCAGTAGTACAACGTTCGTCGTGGCAGGCAGTTCGCCCGAAGTGGAATCAAAATTAGAGAATCGAATCGACATGGATTTGGCCGGCAAGAATGTGGTTTACCTTGGAGGATTCGGCGGCATAGGCCAGAAGTGTGTGCAAGAGCTGCTCCGACGGCAGCTGAAGGTGGGTATCGCTCTCGCTCTCGCTCTCATCTGTGCCCATAGTGGATGGCCCAGTTAATGGACATCCACCTTTCAGGCACTGGCTGTGTTCGACTTGACAGAGAATGCTGAGGCGTTGGCCGAGTGGCGGGCAGGCACTCCTGGAACGGACATCTTCTACCAACAAGTGGATATCACCAAGAAGGAGGACATCGAGGCAGCGTACAAGGCCACCGCTGAGCGGCTGGGAGGCTTTGATGTGGTCGTCAATGGCAGTGGACTGATGAACGATCGCCTGGTGGAGCTCACCATTCAGATCAACTTGGTGAGGGATCGGGATCGCTCGCCCTGGATTCTATGGGTTCTAAAGAACTCCCCTTCGATTCCCCCTTGCAGCTTGGTGTCATCCAGAGCACTTTGACAGCCCTGGAGTACATGGACAAGTCAAAGGGCGGCAGAGGTGGACTCATAGTGAACATTTCGTCGGTGGCTGGACTCCAGCCCACGGCTCTGATGGCCATCTATTCAGCGGCCAAGACCGGCATTACATCCTTTACTCGGTCCATGGCTGTAAGTCCCTAGGGAAGTTCCTTCTGTTCCAACCGAATGAAATTTCTATTGTGCTCCTGTAGAATCCCATCTACTACGCCCACTCGGGGGTGAGCTTTGTGACCATCTGTCCGGGATTCACAGAGACGCCCCTGCTCGACGACATCTCCAGCAAGACGACATTCACTTACCACACGCCCATGGTGGACTTGTTTAACAGGGTGAGGCGCCAGAAGCCGGAGGACTGTGCCAGGAATCTGGTCCTGGCCATGGAGCAGGCCAAGAATGGAGCAGTTCTCATGCTGGAGCTGGGCGAGTCCCATGAGATTGAGATACCCGACTTGTGGAAGCCCCAGATCGAGTAAAAACATTTATCTGCTAATCTTATCTCCTAACTATATTCCTGCAAATACCTAAATAAACTCGTTGCCACTTAATCTCTCTCTCTATATATTTAGTTACCCCACAAAAGCCACAAGAACAGAACACATTGAATATATCAGATATCATAGTAGTTTACTCTTCATATATATATATATATATATAGATGTATACCTAGATATTGAGTAGATGTCGATTAAGTTTCTTTTATTTAAATATCTCGCAGACATACACAAAATTGAGATTAGTTTTTGGTTCACATCTAACACTTTTACACGGGAATTTCGAAGAGAAATTAATATTCAGCACATCGAAGAACAAACATTGCATTTCTTAACATCGCATTTCGCGTTTCGCATTACATTCCATTCCATTCCATTCCACAAAACTAGAAATGTTCGGGGGATCCGAAGCATGGCATACCCTGGCACAAGACTAGAGACTACAGACTACAGACTGCAGAGATTGCTGCATCTCAAACAAAATTCGAGTAAATATGTATTTCACTTGCATGTTTAGGAGGAGTCTTTGGCATAAGTATCATAGTTCATAGTTCCTTTATTGAATGCTGCCTGCAGCAATAGGAGATGGCCTAGCATCTTTCAAATAAATTCTTTTCCACTTAACGGACAGGCGGACACTGGCTATCAAGAAGAGTGGTAGGTATAGTAGGTATTCTCGTAGGCATCGCATTCTTTGCTGGGGCATCTTTGCATCAAAAACCACACGTACTCGTAGACATACAATATATGGACTCTGGGTATCTGGAATGATCGGATCATCGGATCGGCTGAGAGTGGAGTGTGAAGCAGCGTTCCTGCAGAATGCATGTAAAATACAATCTTTTTGCTTTTCGTATCGTATCGTATCGTATCGATCGTATCAGTTGGTTGGTTGTGGGTATGAGTGTGAGTGTTGTGTATTTAGATACATTATTATACATACATACATATATATACTCGTAGTAGTTTTGGTTTTGGTTTTAGCATTAATATACTCGTAAAGACATTTGTTCGTTCCCATTGAACTGGGAATAGTTTTGCATGTTAACTGTAGATTTCACATCATCACAATTCAAGGATCTTCAACTTATAAATTACATCAAGGACATTACAACAATTCATTTCATATTCATATTTCATCATATCATCATTTCATTTCGCAGATCATAGCTATCGGTGAATCAATCGTTCAAGCGGGTCGGGGAACTGGTTTCTAAGAGAGTTCTGTTCTTCTGCATTGAGCTATAGTATATGGTATATGGTATACATCTGTGAGATCTTTTTCTAGATTTCTTGCTTGATTAAATTTGAGATTGTATTTGGTATTGTCCTCGCATTTGATGCGCTGGATGAGAGTGCGGACTACCTATGGATTATCTAATATTGAAATGGTACTATTAGCCATCGATCTCCTGGCTCTTCTTCAAATATGTTTTATTTTATGTTTTTTTTTGTGTTATTTTTTGTTTTTTTTCTTATAGACATTCATCATTTTGAAGGATCACTAATCCTAGTTTGAGGAACAGAAGCGCCTATTAAATATTACATATATATATATATTTGTATCGTATTATATTTGTATTTGTATCTTATCGCGAGCATACTATATAAATCGGATTGTCCATAACTATAGTAGTTAGTTTGTTCAGTTAACTACTGGTTGTAGTAATCTACTAATCAGTTGCCTATATCATCTGGTGGTTTGCTTTTTAAATATTGCTGGTGGATTATTTTCTGCTAGGTTTATCGGTTGCTTGCTTTTGATATGTTTCGCACATTATCTTCCATCTTTCATCCTTCGTCTTCCATAGTTCTTCAGAAAAAAAAACAAGCAACAATATATCTGTGTGTATCTGTGTAAAATAAAACAAAAACTAAGCGAAAAGTAAAAGTTTTCTGAAAATTTATTGGTAAATAAAATAAATAAATCTTTTTTTAGGCTTTTTTGTTTGTTTGTGTGTGTTTGTGTGTGGTGTCGCTTTTGATTAACAGAACTCGAAATTTGCTTATGATAGAAACATTGAGTGATAATACCAAAAATATATTTAATTAACATATTTAAATAGTATATATATATATATATGTGTGTGTGTGTGTTTGTGTTTGTGTTTCTGAATATATATATAAAATGTTGGTGTTCGATCGGTCTGGTTTTTTTTGTTTTTTGTTTTTGGAGTGGGAGCTAGGTAGTGGTGGTGGATGGACTTTTTGTTGTAAATCATAAAGTTAAAAAACTCAACAAATACGTCTATGAACCGAACCCATTGGGTTTAAGCTAAAAAAAAAACACTAAAAAAAGAGACTTGACCACAGCCAAAGGCCGGACGGACGCCCAGCGACTCCCTCCGGGATGGAGACTTAAGTACACAGTGGAGGAGGATCATCGTTCACAGTCGGATCGTTCTGGGGACAGCTGTCGCCGTCGCCGTCCGTCCGGTCTTTCTTTAACATTCCGACACTTTCACATTTCACAAGAGACAAATACATTTTTTTTCGAATAAATCTCTTTTGTTACTAAGTTTCTGAGTAATAGTAGTTTCTGATTTCGTTTAAACATTTATGTAGTGTAGGTATACTTTAAAATTGCTTCGATCTGATCTGCTTTCAATTGCAACTAGTTTTCACATGAATTCTACTACACACACGGCATCGCATCGCATCGAAACTCGCTAACAATAAATATATAATTGTGTGTATAGATATATGTTATATTTATCTAGGATCAAGCGCAGTATATAGCATACATATACATATATACATATATGGGTTCCTGATTTTTCATCGCTTAACAAATACAAATTACAAAATCTTTTGCTCTTTCTTTCGCTACTTCGCATACAAAATAAAAAGTCACGAAAGCAAAACTCGGGCTCAACGGACATTAATATATAATATTAATAATAAGAGCGCGCAAATTGGTTAGTTTCTATATACTATATATAGAGTAAATATATATATATATATCTTTATATATCTGTGTATTCTTCTGTATGTTTCGCAGTACATAGATAGATATACATAGAGTACAGGAGTGGTGTGTGTGTGTAAAATGTTCTCTCAAAATGTTAGCCTAGCCCTGACCTGACTCGACATTTAACTCTCTCTCTCTCTCTCTCTCTTCTACGCGCACTGTACAAAGTGTGGGTGAAAGGTGAAAGAGGGGGCGGCGGAGGGGGGGACATGCTTTTAATTTATTTTCAATAAATTTAATAATATATATAGTACAATAGTTAACAACATCGCACAATAGCGTTATTAAAATTTCTTTAAGAAATATAAACATTCATTCCACACATACACATAAATCGATCAATCATCTCCATATGTGTTTTTGTGTGTGTGTGTGTTCTTTGTGTGTGTATGTATGTGTGTGTGATAGCGAAAGGATCTACTTTCGATCCTTCCTTCTGATTTTTTTTTTGTATATAAAAATAGTATTTGAAATAGTTAATAATTAAAAAAAATATATAGTATATGTATGATGTATATATCTATGTATATAGCATTACAATCAATCAAAATCTGATCACAAATAATTGGGGGGGTGGTGTGGTGGTTTATGGATTTTGGACATAAAATTCAGTTGTACTTAGATTTTAAAATCAATATTAATTAGTGTTTACACATTGCTATTGGCGGCTGTAAAAGTTTGTTGTAAAATCTGGTTATAGCCTTCTTCTCTGGGATCTGTATGGGGCATAGTGTTGATATAGGTGGTGGATATTAGAGCTATATTCTAGGTTAGACATCGAAATTGAATATTCTAGACTGAGTTGCTTTGCTTTTCGTTCCATTCCATTCCCCTTCCATTTGCTAATAATCCCCGCAATTAATTTGAAAACGTAACGCGAGACGAGAACATCTGAATAAAAACACATTTAGTTCGGCTGGCCGAAGACGATTCACAATTTGAACAATGAACTAATAGACAATTACATGATAGATATACAATAGATTCTAATAGAGGTTACGGTTACCCAACCCGGATTTACTGTCTGTCTGTCTGTTTGTTGTATTTTTGTTTGTTTTTTTCTTCTTGTTGCTAACTTCTTTTGGCTCCGCCCCGATCCAATAACGGATCGGAGCGCGGAGGGCTGTTTCTGTTTCTGTTTCCGTTCTGTTTTATTACTACAATTCTACCAGAGTTTGAACTTGGCTTCGTGCGGTACAAACCTCTAACGATGTGTGTAAAATGATTGCATTATACATATTACTACTCGTATATACGCCGCATATCCGTAGATATATCGGTGATATATATCCTCTGACTGAGTGTGATGGATGGTTTTTCAGGATTAGTCCACCTTGATGCCGCTGTCGTCGGGATCCACAATGTCCACCAGATTCTTCTCCAGCTGCAGCATCATGCCACTGTCGATGCCGCCCTCGAAGCTATCCTCCGACAGCAGCTGCGGCTTCCTGCCCCACATCTGAGACGACTGTCACCAGGAAGAGATTGATACACTTTACAAATGAAAGCTCATGCATTACAGGATATCCTACCTTGTGGCTGTTGAAATTGTCATTCCTTTCGGCCTTGTAGCCCGCATAGCCCAGGTCGCTGCTCGTGTCGTTCTCCATGATCCAGTTGTTCCAGTTACTCGCTGCCGAGTTTTTGGGACAGATTGGACCGTAACGACTGTGCATTGAGGAGCCTGTGGGCATGTCGAACGTGGTCCCATCGTCATTCAATATGGAGTCGGAGCGCTCGAAGAAGAGCAGCGAGGAGTTGTTCTGTCCTTGGCTGTGGCTGTGGCTGTGATTGTGATTGTGGCTCTGGTTATTGGCGCGTCGGAAGAGAGGCAGGGCATCCAAGACATCTCCTGCCGCTTCGCCAGCACCAGAACCAGAAGCAGCCAGGGTAGCTAGGGGCTTGGCCATGTCCATGTCTAAGTTAACATTATTCGGCGGTTTCTTTTCATAAAATGAGGTATCAGCTGTTGCGGCTAAAATCGACAACGGTCGGCTGGGATTCGGCTTGCTGGACGGCGGCGGCTGCTGCTGCTGTTGCTGTTGTTGTTGCTGTTGTTGGTGCTGCTGCTGGTAGGGATGCTGCTCCCAGGGATGACCCAGCTTCTCCTCGTTGCCGTAGCCATAGGCCGTGGGATGGAACACATCCGCTGGAAGCATATAGCCCTTGTGGAGGTTACTATTGACATTGAAGCTCGGTGGGTTGGATAGATTGCGTTGCTGTGGCTGTTGCTGTTGCGGTGGAGGGGGCCCTGGGACGGGGCCAGGACTGGCCTGGTACTCCCTGGGCGAGGGGTTCCTGGATTGTGCGATCGGCTGTCCGGGTCCGTAGTTGAAGCGCGGATCGAAGCGCCCGGGCACCATCAGCCCATTCATCTGGCGGGCGATGGAGGGGTGATGGAGCAGCTGTGGTGGCTGTGGCGGATGTGTGGCTCCTGGAGAGAGTCCGAGGCCTGGCAGGTTGGCGTTGGGGTCGAGGTAACCTCTGGGGGATGCCATGTAGTGCATGGGGGACATCGGCATCATGGGTGCCACGCCCAGAACCTGACCCTCGTCTCCGACCATCAGAGGAGGTCCAGGCAGAGGCGTCTTGATGTGTTTGCCTCTGTTCCTCGCGCGGTAGCGCTCCACCTCCTCCTGTGAATGGGCGAAGGTGCAGCTAGCGCCGCGGGGACACACACGCCGCACGTTCAGGTCGCGACAGAGGCTGATCTTGTACTTGGGATTGCTGATGGCTGCTCCGGCACTGCCTATGGCGTCCTGGGTCTTGCGCACGCCATGATGTTGCAGGAAGTTGACCAGGCCCACAACGGAGTGACGAACTGCATCTAGGGCCTCGGCCACGTCCTGCCAGGGGGCCACCTCCGCGCACGGATCGATGTTGGCCAGGTACTTCAGATGATTGTGCAGATTGGAGAGCTTGGCGGGGTCGCTGGTGCGCTGCAGGGCGATGACCAGCTCCTGCACCGACTGGGCGAAGGAAGACGGCGTTTGCAGCTTGTCGATGATGCTCTGCATGTGGCTCTTGTGCAACACGTCGCCGTACAAGAGGGAAGACCATTGCTCGGGCGCGATCCGTAGCCCTGCCTCGGTGGCTATCTGAACGATCTGGGCGTCGTGCTCCCTCCTGAGAGCGTCGTAGGTGCGGAACTCCTCCTTGAGCTGCATCAGCGAGGAGTCTGCCTCGCGCTTGGACACTTTGAAGCAGCTGGCGCGGTAGAGCAGCTGCACCACATGTCCGATGCTCGTCTTGGAGGCCTGCGGGAACTGAGGCTCCAGGCGCTGCACCACAAACATGACCAGCACCTTGCGGGATAGCGCCGAGCCCTCCTCTAAGGCCAGCAGGACCAACTTCAGCACCTCCTCCTGCATGGCCGGACCTAGGAACTGGCAGCCACGCGTCCTTACCGCAGCCCACAGGTTGGAGCTGAGCTGCTGGGGATTCTGGTGCTGCAGGATCAGCTCGGTGACGGTGCGCTCGCCCAACGAACGGGCCGCTCTCAATGCCCGCACGCGTCCCTCCTCCTCCATCAGCTGACAGTTGACCAGCGTCACCAGCTTGCGCTGCATGGGCCGCGTCAGCAGGTTGCCGTTGTTGAGGTTGAGGAAGGACTTCAGGTGCAGGGCCAGATCCTCAATGCACTGCTTTCCGAGCTTGTAGCACTTGAGCTGCTCTGGATCGAGCTTCTGCACACTGGGCGGCGCATGCTGGGAGAAGTCCACCGAAGGCTCCACCGAGTCCTTGCCGGGCGGGCCCAGACCCGAACCCGGACCCTTGGCCACCAGCTGGAGCAGGGCATGGTTAGTGGGCAAATTGTCGATGTCGGTGACAATCTGGGTCTGCAAGAGGTCGTAATTAACATTATAGTATCAAAGGGATGGCATCCTTTGAGCTGTGTATGGTGTTTTCTGCTTACCTGATCGAAGGGACATTGCCGATTGTAGAGGGTGGTCAGGCAGAGCTTGCAAATGGTATGCCCACATCCCAAGCTGATGGGGAACCGCTGACTGGCCGCAAACTCATTGCCGCAGATGGGACAGTTCAGAAAGTCTGTCCATGAGGGAGCCTGAATCGGCATGCTGCACACGGGAGAACCGAACACAACGGACGGGCAAGGACAGAACGGAACGAAACGAAACGAAACGAGACGGAACACAAATCAATTAGTACGGAAGTTAAAAGTTAAGGTAAAAGAAAAAGTTTCGCTTTCAATGGGCCCACACGGTAGGGGTACTCCCACTAGTGGGAGGAGTAGAACCGTACCGTATCGTACCCCCAACGTCAGCTGTCGTCGCTCGGTCTCACACACTCACACACACAAACACCCACACTCACACACGTACACATCCCCACATCTGTTGTACACGCATGCAAGTATGGCTATGTGTCTGTATGTAGAATATGCATACATACGCGCACATATGTATGGGCACATAAACGAACCGAGCTGCTGCGAGGCTGCACTTCCTTGAACATTTGGGAGATCAGGTTCAGCACTCTGTGGCCACCATATCACCCATATCAGTGCAAAAGACACTCACTCGTACACGTACGCAGGGTACACATGTATTTAATAGGTAATCCAACCTTAATGGGGGACAAACGTAACTCGCTTTCAACGTCATCAGCTACTCGGGGGCCCCTGCTTTCTTTTGGTTTTGGTTTGGCTGGCGAACAAAGGCTTTTGTGTGCGAGGCCTCTGCAGTGTGTGCCCCACTCCCACTTCCTGCTGCTGCCAGTTCCCGCATATAGGCCAGGCAGGCAGTCCTTGAGAGCTACCTCCTACAGGAGAGAGTCTCCCGTCCACGAAACCGGAGCAGCGTACTTTTTTTTCGTTACGTTTCACTTTTCACTTTCGTCCGGATCTTCGGACATGATGACCCTTGGCCATTGTAAGCACTTGCGTGTCCCAGACTCACCTTCAAAATGCACATATTATTGCATTAAAGGTACGAAAAGATGTTTTTTAATTTTCATTGGACGTTTTTTTTTATTAAAAAATTTGTGAAGTTGCAATCAGTATATCAGTATGACCGCAGCTGGCGAGCGGCGGAATACTGAATACGGCCAGGTATTTTTGCCTCCGACGAGCCAAGGTCACCCTGCTGAGTCATCGATATCAAGAGTAAACTATCGGTATTTGAATTTATTTCAGTATGTCAATTTTAATTGTTCATTTATAATGGTTTCTATTTAATTATTCTATTTTCTTAAGACCGATTGTGAAGAAAATGTACAAAAAAAATGTTACATTCATTTAAAATTCTTATGTAACTCACAGCACCTCCAGGTACTGTTGTCTATTTCGCAGCCTGCTGTGCTCCAGCAGCGCCGTAACTGGAGGATTTGCTGATCTTCGAGGCATTCACGGCATATTCCATGAGCCCGTAGACTGAAAAAAAATATATTATTCAAATGAACGTCTGAAAGGAGAGTGTGTCTTATATGCTTACAAATTCCCAAAATAGCTATGACCGTGAAGAAACCAATCCAGTTGCCCGCAATGAAGGAGGTGATCATATAATACAAGATACAGGAGACACAAACGGTGGCCCAGCCAATAAAGTTCAGCAACGTCGTCAGACGTGGCTTGTAGATCTTCATGGGAACCTCCTTCACGCCAGAGGTCTTGAAGAAACTGCCCGTCTCGTGGAAGCTATCGATAATGCGATCCTTCTCCATAAAGAACTCCTGCATCCAGGCGGCGGCCTCCTTCTCATCCTCAGGGACTTCGCTCAAGGGAACACGACGAATGTACATGTAGGGCTCCACCGGCTCTCCGTTCAGCTGGGACAGCATGGTTGGCTTCACCTTGGCATCCCGCTTGAAAGCCAGGTTGATGTCATAGATGGCCGGGCAGATGCCGCGCAGTGTCGGCAAGCTGGTGGTGAATCCCTTCGTGCGCGGAATCAGATGGTGCTTGAGCAGGGGCAGGCCACGCTCCTGGGCAAACTTGACGGATAGCTCGTGCTTGGCGGCGGTGTAGCGGGTGCCCTCGGCGTTGAGCAGCAGCCACACGGGATCCGGATAGGAGAAGACCACCTTCAGCTGCTCCTTGATGACGATCTTGTCCTTGTCAAAGTTGCGATCAAGGAAAATGAACTCTGCCATCCACCAGACCCATCCCAAGATGGGCACATAGCGAAGCATCTTCTTGGCGTAGGCCTTGGTGTTGCCAAGGTTTCCGAACTTGTCCGTCACCATCCAGGCGGTCAGCCAGTCGATCTCGTATGTGTGGTTCATGGTCAGCAGACCGTGCTCCTTGGCAAAGTACTTCTTCTCATCCTCGGTATCGATGTAGACGCGAACCTTACTGCCGGCATACCACTCGGCAACGCAGACAAGAACTAAAAAACAAATAAAATACGTACATACATACATACATATACATATGTAGTGGATAGATGATAGATGATCTGTTCTGTGCTTAGGACTACTCACTGCTGTAAAAGGAGTAAGTGAGATAGTACATGAGACTGCGGCATAGTCGCTTGTCGAAGGGCTTCACACAGATGTGCAGGAAGAGCTGGGCGATGTTCACAAAGAATCCGCAGGTGAAAAACGTAACGGCAATTAGCAATCGCCCCAGACCCGTGAGTTTTCCCATTTCAATCTATAAATAAACGGGGGTGGGGTTGGTTGAAATAAAGTGCATTTGAATAAAGTAAGTTTACGTAACAATTAATAAATATGTCCAGCGTTCGATATCAACTTATAGCTAACTAATTATGACCTCCACTCAAACTTTGTTCTCAATGCCCACACGATTGTGAATCAGTTATGACCCTACAATGTTTATAGCACACACACACACACACACACACACACACACAGATAGGTACCTGCTATATGCGCAAACTTTTTGAAAATCGAATAGACGGGGAAGACGAATATCTTGGGGAAGTTGCAACCTGCCCTCCCAAACGGCACTGAACAACTGAATGGAAACGGAATGTTGTCAACTGTTTCCTGTGCCCGTGCTGATAGGAATCCTAACGATTAAACACCAAAGAACCGACAAAACCTATCAACTAAAGTTATTAATCACCTGTTATCAGTCAATGAGCAGGAAAGTACGAGTGTTACTACTGTCCCACGACATTCGCTATCATAAAAAACAATAACCATTCCAGCACCCCACATGTGTGTGTGCGTGTGTTTGCAAGAGAGGGGTAACGCTATAGTCAAGGGCAGGCTAACGGAACACTGATCGTTACAACAGATAGAGAGAGAGAGATACCAAGCCAGAACAAAAAGTGAAAGAGAATAACGGAAAAGTTACACTTTTGCTCACCCCTTTCTTTGGATACACTTTCCATACTTATACGTTGAATCGATACGAAAATGTTTGGTAATCATTATAAATAATCATTTATTTTTATGGGCCCAGAAGCGCAAATGAGTGGTACTATAAAGGAAATCGTATCAGCAAAGATAACAACTTTGATAGTCAGAGAAATTAAAATTTATACATTGCTTGCTCATGTACTCACCTACTGGTAGCGTAGTGTACAAACTGGACATGTACAGAAAACTACTCATATTACATTGCCGGTATTTTGTTGTACGGTCACACAGGAATCAATTCATCGAAGGCGGCTATCGATAAAGAAGCACCGCGCGAATATTTCCGTCAAAATTGAATATAGAATTCAATTGAGTTTAATTATTGCATTAATCTCCAAATACATTATGAATTAAACAATGCTCACACTTAGGATTATAACTACCAGCTACTACATACGTAAACTTGATGGCTCCAGTGCACCTTGTAACCATAAACTTAGAAAAAAAACCTACTTTCTTAACCACTTTCTTTCTAGTCCGGAGAGGAATCAAATGATGAATTTTTCCATTTAGCAGAGAGTTGTGACGTAGGTTTACAAAATAACTTGTAGATAATTGAGTTCATTAGCTTGGCTCCTCGACTAAAATTGTAATATCAAATAAGAATTGATTTATTTTGTGCTCGTTTTTGCGGTTGCAGCCGATCCATAGTTGGAAGCCTTGCTGATCTGTGTCTTCTTGATGGCCTGTCCCATCAGCCAGTAGACTGAAAAGATTGCGAAACGAAAAAATCAAATAAAGCTCAGACAATGACTATCCCATCCCATGCTTACAGAGTCCTAGGATGGAGAGCGAGGTGATGAAGGCCGTCCAGTTGGCCGCCACCAAGGAATTGATCAAATAAGAGAAGATGAGGGACATCGAGAATATGCCCCAGGCACAGAAATTCAGAAGCGAGCTTAGCCGGGGCTTCGTCACGTACTCCGGCACCTCCTTCACGCCCGAGGTCTTGAAGAAGCTGCCCGTCTCGAGGAAGCTGTCGATAATGCGATCCTTCTCCACGAACAGGTCCTGCAGCCACTTGGCGGCCTCCTTCTCGTCCTCCGGCACCTGCTCCAGCGGAATACGTCTCATCAGCATATAGGGCTCCACGCTCTTTCCGTTCAGCAGCGACAGCATTGTGGAAGGGGTCTACAAAATTATTGCGGTTGGATTACAGATTAGGATTAGGATTACATATAATCAAGAGAGGATTAGGCGTATTTTACCGTATCTGTTGACCTGTAGGCCAGGTTGATGTCATAGATAACCGGACAGAGGCCACGAATGGGAGCCAAGCTGGCGGTGAATCCCTTGGTGCGCGGAATCAGATGGTGCTTGAGCACTGGCATGCCGCGTTCCTGGGCGAACTTGACGGAAGCCTCGTGCTTGGCGGGAGTGAAGCGTGTGCCCTCGGCATTGAGCAGCAGCCAGGTGGGATCGGGATAGGAGAACACCACCTTCAGCTGCTCCGTAATGATGGTCTTGTCCTGGTCGAAGTTGCGGTTGAGGAAGACGAATTCGGCCAGCCACCAGCCCCAGCCAATGATCGGCACATACCGGATGGGCTTCTTGGCGTACGCCTTGCAGTTACCGAGGACATTCAGCTTGTCGCAGATCATCCAGCCGTTGAGCCAGTCGATCTCGTACTTGTGGTTCATGACGAGCAGCACGTGCTCCTTGCCAGCGTACTTCTTGTAGTCATCCTCATCCATATAAACGCGCATTTTACTCCCGGCATACCAGTCCGCCACAAAGACAAGTTCTGAAAGGGAATGTAATGTACTCGAGTCAGAGACAGAGACAGAGATGTGAGTCAAGGTAAGTAGTGCACTTACGGGAGTAGAGGGAGTAGCAGGCATAGTACATCAGCTTACGGAAGAGACGTTTGTTGAAGGGCTTGATGAAGAGGTGCATCAGCAGCTGGATGAGATTGATGCACACCCCGCTCGTGAAGAACGTGAGGGCGACGCACAGGTGGATCAGTCTCAATTGTTTCAGCTTCGCCAGCGACACCATCTTGATCTGAAAGCACAAGAGGTTCAATGTGCCCATTAACATAACGGGAATGCTTGCAACTTTTACGTAACGTAACCCAAAACTCTAAATTGAACTAAAATTAGAAGCACCCCCGGTGGAAGGGGGGTAAACTTCACTCGGTTCCGCCTGCACAAACCCCCATTTTATGGCCAAGATGAGCTGCCGTCCCGTATTTGTGGTTTTACGGCCGGTCAGTCGCACACTCACTTTGTTGATTCTCGGGCCACGCGGCAAAGTTGAAAGCGAGACGAGACGAGGCGAGACGAGACGACAACCTGCACAATTCAGCAGCTGAGGACGGACTGGCCTGAGTAATGGCAAACAAACAGATATTGCAAGATATATATTGGAAGCGAATGGAAGACGAATCTAATCAGTAGTGGCCCCAGGCACCAGGCAGCAACGGGAGTCGCGAGTCCACTATACTATTGATGAATTGTCCAGTGTGGAATTATCATTTATAGCACATATAGCTATATGGACAAAGTCCGTACGATCGGATCGGATCGGATCGGACCGGGCGGTGGTAGTCATTATACGGCAATTCGTAGATACTACTACTACATTCTACGAAGAGGTTTGTCTTCGTCTTCGCGTGCTCCTCCCCTCCCCTCCCAGCCCATACCACACCACCACACACATATCTTGTAGTTGCGATTGTGTGTATGCGTATGTGCAAGCGAGGCGTGTGGTGGTGTGACGTGGATTATGGTTATCATCGCCCATTCTCTTTCTCTCTTGCTCTCTGGCAGAGCACCGCCACCCACAATTAACATTAACAAAGTCCAACGCTCAGCGATCTGTCTTGGGCTTTGTACATATTCTCAGACTTCTTATCGTTGGTCGCATGCACCAACACCTATTGTATAGACACATTCTCGACCACTTTGCTACATGGATTCGGAGGGATTTCCTTCTCTCTGAGTCGCGCAAACATGTTCATTTAGTTTGATGCTAATTTTTGCACTGGCAGACTCAATGCCGTCGCCGCCTACACTTCACTAATTACCTTTTTGGCAATGTTTTTGTGCGAATTTTTATAAATTTGTTATTTGTTTGCTAAGCGTCTAGTGTGCCCGTTTTTCGCAATAGTTCCAAGTGGAACATCTGCTGGTATTCGACGATTTTTTGGTGTTTTCCTCCCCTGTCGTGCGCCTATCGATAGTACTGAAATATATATCGACGTATCACTATATATTTAACATCCATCCCTACTGCAGCTCTGCAATTTGCGAATAAATGCTAAAATTTCATTTTGTTAAACAATTTGAAAGTCAATGCGCTGAAAGTAGGCGTTCGCCCGAGTCGAAATAGTTAACTAAATTCATATCCAGTCTGGAATTTTAGTTTCGGTAGACGGCAACTCGTGCAGGAGCTGAACAAAATTCAGCCGGCAGACGCAGACGCTTTTTTTCTTGCACTTTGCAAACGTGAGTAGCGACAGCAGGAGGTGCGAGGTAGTATAGAAATGGGTTTGGGTTTGAGTTTGAGGGGATAGACACGCATATGTACATACCTGAACATGGTCATAACCGAGTGCTTATAGGTTTAGTCATGTCCAATTCAGAAATCTACGACGACCCCTCCACCTCGGAGCTGAGCAGCGACGAGTACTCCACCGAGGAAGACGACGACGCTCTGATGGATGCCGCCGTCAGTAAGCAACCTCCTCCTCGTCCCCCCAAGGAGACCAAATCGAGCCTCGAGTCCTCTGAGCCCGAAAAGGCATTGACAATGAGATCGGGCAGCGTGGAGCTGTCGCGAAATAACAAGGGCAAAAAACCGCCGGCGACTCCCGAGGAAACCCTTCTCCGAATCCGTCAGATCCGAGCAAGTAAAGAGAATATCATACACTATAAACGCCGCAGCATACGATGGCAAGTGCTAGAAAGAATATTAATCGACAATTGAATTTATCTGTAATTGAGAATAATTTTTTTTCTGATCAGGATCCGACGGCTGCAGCAATTTCCCAACAGCAAATTGGATGCTCTAAAGCGAGCCCTACCCATATATAAGGCACACTATAAGCGCTTGGCCGAATACTGGACCAACAGGGAGGCCTATCGGCAGATGCTGCGAGCTCGCCAGGCTCGCCAGAGCGCCCGCAGCAGCAGCAGCCGCAGTCGCACTCGCACTCGCAGCTACAGTCGCAGCCGCAGCAACAGTCGCTCGCGCTCTCGCAGTGGGAGTCGCAGTCGCAGTGAGAGCAACTCGCCAGAGCTTATCTGCTTGGATGACACTGAAAACGAGGACTCGCCAGAGAAGGCAGAGCCGGCCCAGGCCGCCAGACAGTTGACGTCCGTAAAGGAAGACAAGGAGAAGTCGATTCATTTGCGGCAGGTTGAGTTTGACAAGAAACCGCAGCCACTAGCCCCTGAAAACGGGTCCGTTCTAGACGAATTCCTCACCATGAAGCCGCCCATAAATCCAATGCTGAAACAGCAAGTTGACAAAGATATGGGTACCTATGAGCTGGCCCAGTTTTCAGCTGCCATAAAACAATTGACGGAGAATACTCAGCAACAGCCGAAGGAGGAAGCCCCCACCACTGGGGGGCCCACTGAAACCATGAAGCGCCGTCGTTCGATGACGCCACCACCGCTGACCAGCAGCCAGGACAAGCGCCCCAAGCAGCTGCCCGATCCTGATGACGACGATGACCGCATCGAATTTATACCAGTCGTGCAGCCGGAACAGGAGTCACCAAATCGAGCTCTAGTTACACAACAGGATTATCTCCAGCCACAGATGCAGATGCAGCGTCCACAGCATCCACCCGTTCAGGAGAAGCCACCGCAGCAGCAGCAATTGCAGCAACCATTAAAAGACAAGCCCCAACAGCAGAATCTGCAGCCGCAGATCCAAATGCAGATGCAGAAACGCAAGCCGCTGCAGCCGCAGCAACATCATTCTCCGCAGACGCTGCCGGAACCGCAGCAGTCATTGCCACATAAGCCACAGAAGTTTCAGCAGGATCCCAGGCTGCAGCATCCGCAGCTACAGCATCTGCAGCCACAGCACCAGCAGACAATGCAACTGAAGCCACAGCAGGATCCCAGATTTGCAGGATTCCAGTTAGGCACGGCCTACTCTCTCGCCCCAGGGGCAGGGTCAGTGTCGGTACCCATTACACAGCCAGTAAACCTGACCGCCATGGCCTACAGTCTGAACACGCCCAGTCCCCAGGCCGTGCCCATGGAGATTTCCTATCCCACCGCGAAGCTGCCACAGACCGCTGCCAATCCGGTGAACCTCCAGATGCCAACGCAGGCCCAGCAGCCACGTTCACTGCCACCAGCCAGTCCCCAGCCTCAGGCCCAGGGCCAGACATTCGCTATACCGCAGCAGCCAAAGCCTCGCCGCTCAGAGACCGTCTCCACTCAGACCACGCAAGCCGCTCGAACCACTCAGACCCCAAGCCCAAAAACCGCTCAAGCCCCACCGCCGGCGGCTCAAAATCAGATTCCTTCGACTGCTCAGAATCCTCCGCTCGGACGACCCAAGCCACCCCCCGTTGATCTCGGAAACGATGATGCCAATTTCCACTACCACCTCCTGTCGCTCTACGAGGAGATGGACACCCAGCTGAAGGCGAAGATATCGCTGGTCAAGCCGGAGCTAAAGGCCCTCGCCAAGGAGAGGGAGCGCATCGAGTTTGAGATGAAGAATCTGGACAGACAGATCCTAAAGCACGAGGACGAGAGCAATCGTCTGCAATTTCTGCGCCTCGTTCAGAATGAGCTGCGCATCCGCCTGGAGCGCAAGGAGCGTCTGGCCATCATCAAGAGCATGGTCCCCAATCTGATCGGCCAGAGCTGCAGCATCTCGGAGCTGAAGGAAATGCAGGCGATGTTGGCGCTCAACTCTGAGGATGCCGCAGCTGTCAGCATGGAGCACTGCCTCCACAAGATGGAGCAGAACAGGAGCAACATTGAAGTGCTTCGCTCGTAGGTCAACGCTGGACGGGATCCTCCAACAAGTTCTAACTCCTGTTTCTCTTTTCAGAGCCTTGGGTCTAAAGGCACCAGAGAAGGAACCGGCTGCTGCTCCAAATCTTCGCCACATGGAGGACTTTTCGCAGCAGTGCAGACGTAACTCTTTGCCTCCCGGTCGAGGATCCATCAATGATATCAATAATTTGTTCGTTCCGAAACGGCAGTCAGTCGGCGGGCATTCCGAGGACAGGTAGGAGAAGAGCCCCCCTCTTATGATCTAGAGACCAATGCCATCGAATTATTTTTGTAGACCTTCGTCGAGTCTGGGGCACATCTCCAGCCAGAATTCACAGCGGCTGCCCAAGTCGCCGAGCCTGGAGTTTTTGGCCGGCAGACAAGGACAGGTCCAGCCACCGCCACACCATCGCAGTCAGAGCTCGCTGCACTGCCCGTCTGGGATTGAGAACCTAATCATGCCACTGTACAACAGCAGTCCCTTGACCAACCAGCAGAAAAAGGTACATAAGTTGTATTTAAGTACGCCCTCGATTCCCCGCACCCAATGATCATAATATTCTTTCGTTCTTCAGCACGAAATGCATTCCAACTATAACAATGAGTCCTACTTGTCGGGGGGGCAGCACCAGCAGCACATCCAGACCAACCCACAGCCCCAGGGCACAGCTAAGAATTTTGACAATCGCAGTAACAAACCGCAGACTGGTGGCCCAGGAGAGGGCGCTGCCATGATGAATGGGCAGGGAGGGGAACATACCTGCATGGAGTGCGGCAAGAATCAGGCCAATTTCATTTGTGGCAGCTGCAAGTTGCACTGCTACTGCAGTCGTGAGTGTCAGGTGAGCGATGAACCAGCCCCCGAAACCACCGACATGATTCCACTAAACATCCTCGTTTTTCTTGTTTTTTATTAACAATTTTCAGCTACGCGCCTGGGATGCGCACTACCTGATCTGTGGCCAATAATCAGCTAATCAGCATTACTAGGAGGCATGCAACTATAACTACAATCAATATACACATAATATAATCCAGTCGCGTTCAGTGCATCGAACATCCTCGGCATAAGGCATAGAGACACACGTCAAGTCTGCATTCAAATATGAAATTTTTTATTTGTAATCGCTCTCCGCACATCGATCAATAAAAACACTATCGACATACACATTCGTATTTTCCAACACTACTATCGATAGTTAATGTTTGATTGGAGCTTAACGGCTGCTTAACATCCATCCCTACTGCAGCTCTGCAATTTGCGATTAAATGCTAAAATTTCATTTTGTTAAACAATTTGAAAGTCAATGCGCTGAAAGTAGGCGTTCGCCCGCGTCGAAATAGTTAACTAAATTCATATCCAGTCTGGAATTTTAGTTTCCGTAGACGGCAACTCGTGCAGGAGCTGAAAAAATTCAGCCGGCAGACGCAGACGCTTTTTTTCTTGCACTTTGCAAACGTGAGTAGCGACAGCAGGAGGTGCGAGGTAGTATAGAAATGGGTTTGGGTTTCAGTTTGAGGGGATAGACACGCATATGTACATACCTGAACATGGTCATAACCGAGTGCTTATAGGTTTAGTCATGTCCAATTCAGAAATCTACGACGACCCCTCCACCTCGGAGCTGAGCAGCGACGAGTACTCCACCGAGGAAGACGACGACGCTCTGATGGATGCCGCCGTCAGTAAGCAACCTCCTCCTCGTCCCCCCAAGGAGACCAAATCGAGCCTCGAGTCCTCCGAGCCCGAAAAGGCATTGACAATGAGATCGGGCAGCGTGGAGCTGTCGCGAAATAACAAGGGCAAAAAACCGCCGGCGACTCCCGAGGAAACCCTTCTCCGAATCCGTCAGATCCGAGCAAGTAAAGAGAATATCATACACTATAAACGCCGCAGCATACGATGGCAAGTGCTAGAAAGAATATTAATCGACAATTGAATTTATCTGTAATTGAGAATAATTTTTTTTCTGATCAGGATCCGACGGCTGCAGCAATTTCCCAACAGCAAATTGGATGCTCTAAAGCGAGCCCTACCCATATATAAGGCACGCTATAAGCGCTTGGCCGAATACTGGACCAACAGGGAGGCCTATCGGCAGATGCTGCGAGCTCGCCAGGCTCGCCAGAGCGCCCGCAGCAGCAGCAGCCGCAGTCGCACTCGCACTCGCAGCTACAGTCGCAGCCGCAGCAACAGTCGCTCGCGCTCTCGCAGTGGGAGTCGCAGTCGCAGTGAGAGCAACTCGCTAGAGCTTATCTGCTTGGATGACACTGAAAACGAGGACTCGCCAGAGAAGGCAGAGCCGGCCCAGGCCGCCAGACAGATGACGTCCGTAAAGGAAGACAAGGAGAAGTCGATTCATTTGCGGCAGGTTGAGTTTGACAAGAAACCGCAGCCACTAGCGCAGATCCAAATGCAGATGCAGAAACGCAAGCCGCTGCAGCCGCTGCAGCCGCAGCAACATCATTCTCCGCAGACGCTGCCGGAACCGCAGCAGTCATTGCCACATAAGCCACAGAAGTTTCAGCAGGATCCCAGGCTGCAGCATCCGCAGCTACAGCATCTGCAGCCACAGCACCAGCAGACAATGCAACTGAAGCCACAGCAGGATCCCAGATTTGCAGGATTCCAGTTAGGCACGGCCTACTCTCTCGCCCCAGGGGCAGGGTCAGTGTCGGTACCCATTACACAGCCAGTAAACCTGACCGCCATGGCCTACAGTCTGAACACGCCCAGTCCCCAGGCCGTGCCCATGGAGATTTCCTATCCCACCGCGAAGCTGCCACAGACCGCTGCCAATCCGGTGAACCTCCAGATGCCAACGCAGGCCCAGCAGCCACGTTCACTGCCACCAGCCAGTCCCCAGCCTCAGGCCCAGGGCCAGACATTCGCTATACCGCAGCAGCCAAAGCCTCGCCGCTCAGAGACCGTCTCCACTCAGACCACGCAAGCCGCTCGAACCACTCAGACCCCAAGCCCAAAAACCGCTCAAACCCCACCGCCGGCGGCTCAAAATCAGATTCCTTCGACTGCTCAGAATCCTCCGCTCGGACGACCCAAGCCACCCCCCGTTGATCTCGGAAACGATGATGCCAATTTCCACTACCACCTCCTGTCGCTCTACGAGGAGATGGACACCCAGCTGAAGGCGAAGATATCGCTGGTCAAGCCCGAGCTAAAGGCCCTCGCCAAGGAGAGGGAGCGCATCGAGTTTGAGATGAAGAATCTGGACAGACAGATCCTAAAGCACGAGGACGAGAGCAATCGTCTGCAATTTCTGCGCCTCGTTCAGAATGAGCTGCGCATCCGCCTGGAGCGCAAGGAGCGTCTGGCCATCATCAAGAGCATGGTCCCCAATCTGATCGGCCAGAGCTGCAGCATCTCGGAGCTGAAGGAAATGCAGGCGATGTTGGCGCTCAACTCTGAGGATGCCGCAGCTGTCAGCATGGAGCACTGCCTCCACAAGATGGAGCAGAACAGGAGCAACATTGAAGTGCTTCGCTCGTAGGTCAACGCTGGACGGGATCCTCCAACAAGTTCTAACTCCTGTTTCTCTTTTCAGAGCCTTGGGTCTAAAGGCACCAGAGAAGGAACCGGCTGCTGCTCCAAATCTTCGCCACATGGAGGACTTTTCGCAGCAGTGCAGACGTAACTCTTTGCCTCCCGGTCGAGGATCCATCAATGATATCAATAATTTGTTCGTTCCGAAACGGCAGTCAGTCGGCGGGCATTCCGAGGACAGGTAGGAGAAGAGCCCCCCTCTTATGATCTAGAGACCAATGCCATCGAATTATTTTTGTAGACCTTCGTCGAGTCTGGGGCACATCTCCAGCCAGAATTCACAGCGGCTGCCCAAGTCGCCGAGCCTGGAGTTTTTGGCCGGCAGACAAGGACAGGTCCAGCCACCGCCACACCATCGCAGTCAGAGCTCGCTGCACTGCCCGTCTGGGATTGAGAACCTAATCATGCCACTGTACAACAGCAGTCCCTTGACCAACCAGCAGAAAAAGGTACATAAGTTGTATTTAAGTACGCCCTCGATTCCCCGCACCCAATGATCATAATATTCTTTCGTTCTTCAGCACGAAATGCATTCCAACTATAACAATGAGTCCTACTTGTCGGGGGGGCAGCACCAGCAGCACATCCAGACCAACCCACAGCCCCAGGGCACAGCTAAGAATTTTGACAATCGCAGTAACAAACCGCAGACTGGTGGCCCAGGAGAGGGCGCTGCCATGATGAATGGGCAGGGAGGGGAACATACCTGCATGGAGTGCGGCAAGAATCAGGCCAATTTCATTTGTGGCAGCTGCAAGTTGCACTGCTACTGCAGTCGTGAGTGTCAGGTGAGCGATGAACCAGCCCCCGAAACCACCGACATGATTCCACTAAACATCCTCGTTTTTCTTGTTTTTTATTAACAATTTTCAGCTACGCGCCTGGGATGCGCACTACCTGATCTGTGGCCAATAATCAGCTAATCAGCATTACTAGGAGGCATGCAACTATAACTACAATCAATATACACATAATATAATCCAGTCGCGTTCAGTGCATCGAACATCCTCGGCATAAGGCATAGAGACACACGTCAAGTCTGCATTCAAATATGAAATTTTTTATTTGTAATCGCTCTCCGCACATCGATCAATAAAAACACTATCGACATACACATTCGTATTTTCCAACACTACTATCGATAGTTAATGTTTGATTGGAGCTTAACGGCTGCTTAACATCCATCCCTACTGCAGCTCTGCAATTTGCGATTAAATGCTAAAATTTCATTTTGTTAAACAATTTGAAAGTCAATGCGCTGAAAGTAGGCGTTCGCCCGCGTCGAAATAGTTAACTAAATTCATATCCAGTCTGGAATTTTAGTTTCCGTAGACGGCAACTCGTGCAGGAGCTGAAAAAATTCAGCCGGCAGACGCAGACGCTTTTTTTCTTGCACTTTGCAAACGTGAGTAGCGACAGCAGGAGGTGCGAGGTAGTATAGAAATGGGTTTGGGTTTCAGTTTGAGGGGATAGACACGCATATGTACATACCTGAACATGGTCATAACCGAGTGCTTATAGGTTTAGTCATGTCCAATTCAGAAATCTACGACGACCCCTCCACCTCGGAGCTGAGCAGCGACGAGTACTCCACCGAGGAAGACGACGACGCTCTGATGGATGCCGCCGTCAGTAAGCAACCTCCTCCTCGTCCCCCCAAGGAGACCAAATCGAGCCTCGAGTCCTCCGAGCCCGAAAAGGCATTGACAATGAGATCGGGCAGCGTGGAGCTGTCGCGAAATAACAAGGGCAAAAAACCGCCGGCGACTCCCGAGGAAACCCTTCTCCGAATCCGTCAGATCCGAGCAAGTAAAGAGAATATCATACACTATAAACGCCGCAGCATACGATGGCAAGTGCTAGAAAGAATATTAATCGACAATTGAATTTATCTGTAATAATTTTTTTTCTGATCAGGATCCGACGGCTGCAGCAATTTCCCAACAGCAAATTGGATGCTCTAAAGCGAGCCCTACCCATATATAAGGCACGCTATAAGCGCTTGGCCGAATACTGGACCAACAGGGAGGCCTATCGGCAGATGCTGCGAGCTCGCCAGGCTCGCCAGAGCGCCCGCAGCAGCAGCAGCCGCAGTCGCACTCGCAGCTACAGTCGCAGCCGCAGCAACAGTCGCTCGCGCTCTCGCAGTGGGAGTCGCAGTCGCAGTGAGAGCAACTCGCTAGAGCTTATCTGCTTGGATGACACTGAAAACGAGGACTCGCCAGAGAAGGCAGAGCCGGCCCAGGCCGCCAGACAGATGACGTCCGTAAAGGAAGACAAGGAGAAGTCGATTCATTTGCGGCAGGTTGAGTTTGACAAGAAACCGCAGCCACTAGCGCAGATCCAAATGCAGATGCAGAAACGCAAGCCGCTGCAGCCGCTGCAGCCGCAGCAACATCATTCTCCGCAGACGCTGCCGGAACCGCAGCAGTCATTGCCACATAAGCCACAGAAGTTTCAGCAGGATCCCAGGCTGCAGCATCCGCAGCTACAGCATCTGCAGCCACAGCACCAGCAGACAATGCAACTGAAGCCACAGCAGGATCCCAGATTTGCAGGATTCCAGTTAGGCACGGCCTACTCTCTCGCCCCAGGGGCAGGGTCAGTGTCGGTACCCATTACACAGCCAGTAAACCTGACCGCCATGGCCTACAGTCTGAACACGCCCAGTCCCCAGGCCGTGCCCATGGAGATTTCCTATCCCACCGCGAAGCTGCCACAGACCGCTGCCAATCCGGTGAACCTCCAGATGCCAACGCAGGCCCAGCAGCCACGTTCACTTCCACCAGCCAGTCCCCAGCCTCAGGCCCAGGGCCAGACATTCGCTATACCGCAGCAGCCAAAGCCTCGCCGCTCAGAGACCGTCTCCACTCAGACCACGCAAGCCGCTCGAACCACTCAGACCCCAAGCTCAAAAACCGCTCAAACCCCACCGCCGGCGGCTCAAAATCAGATTCCTTCGACTGCTCAGAATCCTCCGCTCGGACGACCCAAGCCACCCCCCGTTGATCTCGGAAACGATGATGCCAATTTCCACTACCACCTCCTGTCGCTCTACGAGGAGATGGACACCCAGCTGAAGGCGAAGATATCGCTGGTCAAGCCCGAGCTAAAGGCCCTCGCCAAGGAGAGGGAGCGCATCGAGTTTGAGATGAAGAATCTGGACAGACAGATCCTAAAGCACGAGGACGAGAGCAATCGTCTGCCATTTCTGCGCCTCGTTCAGAATGAGCTGCGCATCCGCCTGGAGCGCAAGGAGCGTCTGGCCATCATCAAGAGCATGGTCCCCAATCTGATCGGCCAGAGCTGCAGCATCTCGGAGCTGAAGGAAATGCAGGCGATGTTGGCGCTCAACTCTGAGGATGCCGCAGCTGTCAGCATGGAGCACTGCCTCCACAAGATGGAGCAGAACAGGAGCAACATTGAAGTGCTTCGCTCGTAGGTCAACGCTGGACGGGATCCTCCAACAAGTTCTAACTCCTGTTTCTCTTTTCAGAGCCTTGGGTCTAAAGGCACCAGAGAAGGAACCGGCTGCTGCTCCAAATCTTCGCCACATGGAGGACTTTTCGCAGCAGTGCAGACGTAACTCTTTGCCTCCCGGTCGAGGATCCATCAATGATATCAATAATTTGTTCGTTCCGAAACGGCAGTCAGTCGGCGGGCATTCCGAGGACAGGTAGGAGAAGAGCCCCCCTCTTATGATCTAGAGACCAATGCCATCGAATTATTTTTGTAGACCTTCGTCGAGTCTGGGGCACATCTCCAGCCAGAATTCACAGCGGCTGCCCAAGTCGCCGAGCCTGGAGTTTTTGGCCGGCAGACAAGGACAGGTCCAGCCACCGCCACACCATCGCAGTCAGAGCTCGCTGCACTGCCCGTCTGGGATTGAGAACCTAATCATGCCACTGTACAACAGCAGTCCCTTGACCAACCAGCAGAAAAAGGTACATAAGTTGTATTTAAGTACGCCCTCGATTCCCCGCACCCAATGATCATAATATTCTTTCGTTCTTCAGCACGAAATGCATTCCAACTATAACAATGAGTCCTACTTGTCGGGGGGGCAGCACCAGCAGCACATCCAGACCAACCCACAGCCCCAGGGCACAGCTAAGAATTTTGACAATCGCAGTAACAATCCGCAGACTGGTGGCCCAGGAGAGGGCGCTGCCATGATGAATGGGCAGGGAGGGGAACATACCTGCATGGAGTGCGGCAAGAATCAGGCCAATTTCATTTGTGGCAGCTGCAAGTTGCACTTCTACTGCAGTCGTGAGTGTCAGGTGAGCGATGAACCAGCCCCCGAAACCACCGACATGATTCCACTAAACATCCTCGTTTTTCTTGTTTTTTATTAACAATTTTCAGCTACGCGCCTGGGATGCGCACTACCTGATCTGTGGCCAATAATCAGCTAATCAGCATTACTAGGAGGCATGCAACTATAACTACAATCAATATACACATAATATAATCCAGTCGCGTTCAGTGCATCGAACATCCTCGGCATAAGGCATAGAGACACACGTCAAGTCTGCATTCAAATATGAAATTTTTTATTTGTAATCGCTCTCCGCACATCGATCAATAAAAACACTATCGACATACACATTCGTATTTTCCAACACTACTATCGATAGTTAATGTTTGATTGGAGCTTAACGGCTGCTTTTGAAATTTGTTAAATTAGTTTCATTGAATCAGATCCGATCCCTTGCCCTTTTTGGGGCAAGTCAAGGCAGTACAGCTTCTACATATGCATATGTAGATGTGCTATCCATAATCCATAATCTGTGTGTTTATTTACTGCGCCTGCGCACCTGGCACAGCAGCTGGATGTCATTGATATGCAGATGGAGCGGCTGCCTCTTGGTCCACGGGCCGCGTCGCAATTTCCGGATGCGCAGCTGTCGGCTGCAGTGCAGCCTGAATTTCAGATTCGGATGCCACACATTCGAGGCGGCGGTGGCCGTGCTGGAGCTGGGTGTGACGCATTTATAGGCGTATTGCCACCATAACCGTATGCTTTGCTTGGTGCTGTGCTACAATTCGGTGGATGAGGATGAGGGTGTGGGCGTGGGCAGGTTGTAAATATTATTGGCCCTAAACAATCAATGTGGGGTTTTTTTGGGTGGGGAAAGACTCACCATGTAGACGGGCAAGACGTAGTAGCGCTTACACTCGCGTCGCCTGAAGTTGAACGCTATGGGCTGGCGATGCGTCGACGACACCTTCGTCAGGTGCGACCGAATGGCGCTGGCACTGGTCGAGCGCTGCAGACGTTGGAGCTGGGAAAAGGCACAGAGCATGGGGGCATGGGCACGGCACGGGCACGGGCCACGGGGCCGGTCACGTAATTAGTAATTAGTTTTCCAAACAATTGAACACCTTTTCAAAGCACACAATATTTAATATGCGCAAAATGTTTGCTATTTTGCTTTGAGGCTCTACAAAGAATTCGCGCCAAATTTGGCTTGCAAATGATTCGAATCGACTCCGGATTAGGCGCTTTGTTTGCAATCCGCCGATTGCTGGCTGGCTGGCTGGCTAGCTAGAGTGGGATCGATCCGGAGTGAGAGTGCGACTGCAGTTGGCCCTGAACCTGCTTATCAAAGCGGTAAGCGGTAAGCGGCAAAGCTAGTCGCACTTATCGTTGCGTTGTCTATGTACATGCATACATACATACATATGTATATATACATAATTGCTGTAAAAATTACAGTTGTAAGCTGCTATTCTCATGGCTTATTTATGCGATCCGACAGCGAAGTCATCCAACTCGAAGTTGATTGCAATTAAATCCGCTTATCAGTTTAGAGTCGTGATTTAAATTAACACTGTAATCAAATCGCAGCAGCCGCCCCACTTCCACTTCCACTCCCACTCTCTCTCTCCTCTCACTCTCTGTCACTGTCCGTTCTGTCTCTGTGTTGTAGCGTCCTCGCCGACTAGTCGTTGTACCCTTCTGCAGAGAACGGTTGCCCCGCAAATAAGTAGGAAAGGAACCATCTTCGGACCCACAAAGTAAGCTGTACAGGAATCACATGTCACTATACCCTACAGCTTTCACGATTCTTTGTAAGAAAAAAGATATATCCATATATCTTTAAGAGTATCTAAATCTTCGCCACCCCCCCACCCTATGGCTAGCCTTCCCTTTCTGGTTTTTTTTATTTTTCTAGTACAAGTATTAAACAGTTTTACAAGCCGCTAACGCTCAGAAATTGTTGCTAATTAGTTGAACCCGCGCACGCCGGCGCAGCGGACCTTAAAATCGAACACCATGGGTTGCGGGAGCGGGGGCATTGCCAGCTCTAATAAAGGTGTACTATGACTGTGACTGTGTGTGTGTGTCTGTGTGTGTGTGTGAGTCTGCGTCAAGATTGGAGGCAATCGAGCTGAATTAGATGCGGTCTCGGATGGGATGGGGGTTGGGGGTTTTGGGGTCGATTGAGTGCAGATCAAGCGATGAGCAATTTGTTTTGTTCATTGTTTTCTTTTCAAGAAATTAGAAATCAGAAATTAAAAAGGACCTTGAATGCAATTTCTGTGATTTAATTTGCATACAAAAAAAAAAAAGCCAAGTCGGAGCTTTATTCAGTGCATTCCATTCCTCTCCTCTCTCCCCAGCAGACGGACTTCGAAACTTCGAAAAGTCCCGTTTCGCGTTCGATCATGGAAACGAAACATGAAACATGAAACGTTAAACGCTTTGCTTTGCCTGATACTATTTGCCGATGACAGGCGCAATTAAACAAATCTCAACGCTTTCGATTCAAGCGATTTGTGTGCGCTTTTTATTTGTGAATATTGTCGCTTTCGAATGTTGTACGGTACACGGTATGTGCATGTGCGTGTTGCGGGCTGTTGCTGTTTCTGTTTCTCTTTGTGTTTGTGTGTTTGTGTGTGTCACTATCTCTGCGAGTAGAGTATCTGGCAGCTATATCTAAGGGGGTGTCGTGTCTCCCTGTCTCCCTGCCAGTGTTTCAGTTTCTGTTTGTGTCTCTCTATGTATGATTCAGCGGCGCCCTCAACCAACTCCCACAACCGCAATGAATGGCTGCCGCTGTGTTCCGTTCTGCGTTTCAGTTTAGTTCATTGGGATCGCTGGGGACGACGACGACGACAACGACCACTACGGCTACGGCTACGACTACGACGGTTGCACGGTTGCACGATTCTCGATTCTCGGTTTTGAATTCGCAATTTTGTTTCGGTTTTCTGCTTTTCGGCTTTTTGGTGTTCGGGTTTTGGTGCTTTGGTGCTTCGGGGCTTCGGGCGGTTGTCATTGTTGGGAGAAGACCCTCTCCCAAGTAAAATTCATGTTAATGAATGTTAATTTATACATTTGTAAGAATCTAAAATCTGTTTTTCCATACACAACAATTATTGACTAGCTGCCGCGGCCGCTGCTGGCACTGCTGCTGCTCCCCAAATTCGAATTTGGAAACAGTCGCGCCTGAAACGCCGCCGTGATCGCGCACTGCCTTTGCTCCGCTCTGCTCTCTCTCTCTCTAGAACAGTAGTTCCGTTACGCCCAGCCCAGATCCCCCTCCACAAAAAAAAAGGAAAGGCAAGACAATGGATCCCGAGTTCGTGAACAAATATAACCAGGTGCTTAGTCGGTTGAAGCTCATCGAGAACTTCGATGGCAGCGATCCTGGGAAGCTGCCGACGTTCCTGCAGCGGATCGAGGCACTGATGCCGGCCATCAACAGCTTCGACGACTACTACAAGGCACAGCTGATAGGACACATCAAGAACAAGTGCACGGATCGGGCCAGGGAGGCGGTCTTCACGCGACAGATGAGTGCTCCGGCGGCCAATGGAAATGGGAATGGTCATGCCAATGGGCACCTGCTGAAGGCAGAGTCCTGGCTGAAGCTCAAGGATCAGCTGCTGTACAACTACGCGGAGCGGGAGTCCAGCTACTCGCTGATCCACAAGATCCGCAGCGCGGTGCTTGACTCGAACATCGAGCTGTACTATCAGAAAATGGCCAAGCTGAAGCATCGGCTAATCAACCGGAAGCTCACCCACAACGACACCCTGTACGCGCTCGAGGACATAGAGCGGATCACTCTGCAAGTCTTCCGCGACCACCTGCCCGAGCCCACCCACTCGATGATCCTGCGGCGCAACCCCAAGAGCATGGAGGAGGCCTACCGCTACATTGTCGAGGTACAGCAGCAGTTCTACACCCAGAGCGGCTCCCTCGGTAGCGACCACCAGGCGGCCACCTTCAGCACCAGCCACAAGCAGCACCACCACACCTACGGCGTCGGCATGGGCGGCGTGGGGGTCAGCACTGTGGGCCTGGGCGTCGGCATGGGTGCAGTGGGTCTGGGCATGGCCTCGGGCGGCTACGCCGGCTACGGTCGCCAGATGTCGGACAAGGGCAACAGCCAAAACGCCAGCTCCAGGAGCTACTACAACCAGGCGGCGCCCGCCGTGGGAGCGGGTAAGACGAGTCCCATGTTCAAGAGCCTCGGAAATCCCACATTCAAATCCAGCTTCAGCTACAACGGCAGCAGCAGCGGCAGCATGGCCGGAATGGGCGGCATGGGCTACTCCAATGCGAAGAAGGATGTGAAGGCCAACTATCAGCAGCAGAAGAATCAGAACCAGAACCAGAAGAGCTCCATGAAGACCTCCAGCATGGGTGGCGGCAGCAGTTGGCGAAAGTAGAAGTGCCCCACGAAACCGATCCCGAATCTGGTTTACAGCTCAAGGGGCAATGGGGGGAATGGGCCATGATGCCATGATCATGATGGACTAATGAGCTAAGCGGAGCGCATGATCTAATCTCTTGGGCCCGTGACTAAGCCAAGGCTTGGAGATTGGATGGATGTCGTCGAGTGCATGGCTCATGCTAATTACCCCCCAGCCTCAAGCCCTAAAGCAGTGTGTCTAATAGTTAGTTCAATCGATGATGATGATATTGATGATGATGATGATACGGATGATGTGGATGTGATTGTGGATGCAGATGACGACGAATCGAGGCGATGCGATGACCGTGCCGACATGTTAATTATTATCTCATAAGACTCAAAGTGTACATAGCCCCCGACCACCCTGAAACACCCACCCCACCCCCTAAACATCTCCCATAACAAAACCCACCTACAACCCCGAAATATTTTTTTTGTTTTGTTTTTTGTTTACCAATAAAGTGTAAAGTCTAACGCCTTGCGCCTCCAGTTTTGTCTGGTTATTGGATTGCTACGGGTATTACTCATCCCCCGCTATTTGATCTATTTATCGCCTGCTTGTGGGGACTCTATACGTATATCCACTGGGATCGCTGAACTCTTGTGGAACCCTCCCACTGTCTTCTACTTGTACAGAACCCACTCTTAGCCGTCCTCTTAGCCACTAAATAGAATCCTCATACTCACCACCTGTTGGGCACTCGAGTGCGACGCAGATCCTCGCTGATCGTAGCCCAGATCCTGCTGTGGTGGCTCGGCCACCTCCTGAAGCTTCACAGCCTTCGGCTTGGACTTGTCCTTGTCGCTCTTGGGATTGCCGAAGAGGCCGCGCTGCTCGGCCCGTCGGATGAGGTACTTCTCGTTGAGATGCGTGAGATTCTTGCGGCGCACCAGGGAGAGGAAGCTGCCCGTTGACTGCTGCCGGATGCAGTTGTCCTGGTGGATGCAGATGTCCGGCACCGTGTCCTGGACAAACTCGTCGATGTCCGGGGTGACAATCAGATCGATGCTGTCCACACGGGGCAGGAGGGGCGCAGAGGATGGGGCTGGCAGCTCCGGCTGCGATTTGCGCTT
The DNA here is from genome assembly GCA_963969585.1 of Drosophila helvetica. Lineage (NCBI taxonomy): Eukaryota > Metazoa > Arthropoda > Insecta > Diptera > Drosophilidae > Drosophila > Drosophila helvetica. The sequence continues at coordinate 71,446,158 of OZ018401.1, read as the reverse complement.
GTCCTCGGCCGACAGTTTGTCCTTTTTGCGGGGCGAATCCTTGCTCATGGCAGCCGCCGGGATGTTGGCGGCCTCCAGCTCGGCCAGGGCCTCGAGGCGCTTCACCTCCTTGTAGGCATTGCGATGCTTCTCGAGGGCCAGCTTGTTGATCAGCTCGATGACGTGCTCCACCATGTCCTCGTTCTCGGTGCTCACAACGGAGTGCGTCTGGTAGAGGACGAACTGCACCTGCGGCCGCGACATGGACATGGTGAGGGTGAGCAGCTGCTCCTCCAGGATCATTGCCACTCGCGTGCGCCCCTCGTCACTGACCTCCGACTCGGTGAGGACCTCCAGCATGCTGAGATCTCCGCCCCGCGAGCAGATCAGATCTATGGGGTCCGAGATGGCACTAAAAGAGTTCGGGGGGGTGGCAAAGATGCCCACGACAGTGCGAAAGCGATTGGACTCCATGGGAAAGGAGGTGAAGGCGTCGCCAAACAGTCGTATATTGTTCACGCCAATGGACTCCATGTAGCGTCGATAGTCCTTCAGATTGGTCCCCGCTCCGTAGACGTAGAAGTTGTTCACGCGGTTGATCGAGTAGAAGAGGGCCGCCAGGTAGGCGGTGGAGCGGGGCGACCCAATATGCGTCTGCAGGATGTCGCCATCCAGCTCGAAGAAATCCATCATTTTGGACATAATAGCAGGGCCAAAGGTGAAGTTTTTGTCCTTAAAAAGAGCGAGAGAGAGAGAGAGAGAGAGAGAGGGAGGAAGGAAGTGCTTCAATGGAGAATCTAGATAATGACATGACACCTACAATTATCAATTTACAGCTCTTGAAATTCGTACAATCGTGTGTGTGTGTGTGTGTGTGTGTGTGTGTTTACGTGTGGTGGCATTATCAATTATCATTACATCACGATCGGATAATTATGACGGATACTGAATCATGATAAATGCTAGCCTCGCGTGGGGCAAAAGCAGAACCTGAACCAGAACTAGAGCCCACCTGCATGATGAAGTAATGTTTGGTCATCAGATCGGACTTTGTGAACTCGCTGCGGTCCTTGGGAATGCAGGAGATGACCAGCGGACAGATGTTGTCCCACTTGCAGTGCTGCTCCAGCAGCGGCAGCTCATCGTCCGGCCCATGGACAGTGAAGCCCATTTCCGTAAGGATCCTATCCGCCTCCACTTTCGTGCTGGGGATGGACTTGAATTGTGTTTGGGGTCCAGGGGATGTTCAGGAGATAGTTCTACCTACCGCACCAGAAAGGGATTGATCCAGCCGGTGACCACAGGATTGGCTGCTGCTAAGGCCACCTTTTCGTTCTGCAGATGAATCGGAAGTAGCTGCGAGAGTCGGAGGGCGCCCACCTTGATTCTCATGCGGGAAAATGAGGCGGCCAGGCGTATGCGATGCTGCCAGAGCACACTCGCCAGATCTATTCCGATTTTAGATGTGAAAGGCGATTCTATAAGGATATAGCCTGTGCGAACCAACCTGTGACCTCTGCCTCCTCGTAGAGGCTCGCCTGAAGCTCTTGCTCCTCGGAATTGCGGCCCTTGAACTGGCGATCGTGGAGCTCAAAGAGCATCAACCATATACGCTGCTCGTCCTCGAGGTACTGCAAGAGAAGGTAGGAAAGGTATGAAGAGGAAATATATATGCAGTGGAAGATGGATAGCCACCTGACTGTGCTGCTCAAAGAAACAGACATCGTTCAAAGCATTGGACAGGACAACTTTGTCTATAGAGGAAAAGGGAGAATGTGTGATCGGATTAGACCATAAAGATCCTGGGGCTACCTACAGCGGAAAACATCGTATATCAGGGAGTAGGCCAATCGCATCTCGTGCTCGTTTTGAAACTCCACGGAAATGGGGGGCTTGCGGAGCAGCTTCGCGGCATTCCCGATGGTAGGCAGGGTCCAGCGCGCGCCCGTCTTCAGCCGGACCTTCACGGTGGTGGCATGGCAGTGTCTCAGAATGCGACTGCGTCGCCCGTTGGGACTGACGCCGGGGGTGAGGATCTTGGTGATGCGCAGCGGATCGAACATGGGCTTCTCCTTCTTGTGGATGTCCTGCAGGGAGAGGGTGGAATCGTCCGAGGACTCGTTGACCTGCCGCTGGATCTCCAGCAGCATGTAGTACATTTTGTCCTGCCACTCCTCGTCGCTGGGCAGATAGATCTGCTTCATTTTCTTCAGCTTTCTGCTCTGCTCCTTGAAGATGGCCGGATACACGGAGAAGATGTCCGCGAGGCTGAGGAAGAACAGCTGATTGGACATGGCGATGGTGGTAGCGGGATAGGAGAGGAGAGGAGAGTATCGGTACAAGCGTGAACGAGAACGAGAACCGAGTACTTGCAGCGAGCAGCAGCAACTGAGGATGAGCTTCGCGTCGCGTCTCCTTTCGATGGCGTGTCTTTCATCTCGCTCCCGCCTGTGCCTTTGGCCCTTCTCCTTCTCCCTCTGCCGCTGCCGCTGCCAGTGCCTTCTGTCTCTGCCTATGCCCCTGCCCTTCCACAACCAATTTCCAATGACAATGACAACTGCTGATTTTATATTCTCATTCTCCCATTTCCATTTCGTTCGGTTCGTGCTTAACACCAATTCAATGCTGGGAGTCGGATCCGACATCAACTGCGCTGCATGCTCCATGGAATTACTTATCTATCTGATACTGCTGCTGCTACTTCTACTGCTGCTGCTGCTTCCCCCCTCTCACTCCTTCCCACCTGTCGCCGCATGCAATGTGCACGCCAATATTGAGCACTTGCTCCGTCTCCCTCTCCCGCTCTCTTTCTGCCTGTCCAACTTCCAGTCAGCAAAAAAATATCCACCACAAAGGACAAACGGAAGAAGATAGACGGGAAGCCCCAGCATTTGATACCCTTATAGAGAGATCATTTCCATGGCATGTGAAAAATGCATCAGATTTTGATAAAATTCGGATAATCTTTCGATCTTTCAGCAGCTCCTTACACATTTAGGGCATGTATGTATATATGTATGCACATACGTATGTATGTTTGCATGTGTCTTGCACACACACCGAATGGAGAACAATCAATACCTTCCGTCAGGGTATTAATATGTTACAGTTACACCAAATGGGTTACGCTTCAGCGAAGGAGCGCGAAAGGGGAGAGATAGAGAGAGAGAAAGGGAAAGAGCAGGACAGGTAGCAGAGGAAGACAGAAGCAGATCGAAGCGATATCACACTTACCTTTTATTTTTGATGGCTTCGGTAATAAATTCTGGGTAATAAATTCCGTTTGCCATATTCGCATGATTTGCTCTGATTGGAATACGTCTTCAATAAATTGCCAAAAATGTCACAGTCAGGGCAGACAGAGACACGCACGCTGAGCGGTGGGGGGGTGGGGTAGTGGGGGGAAAGAGATAAATGATAGGAGGAATAGACAACATCAACATCGACATAGACGGGGCTGGCTGCCATTCTTCGATGTGTTGGCATTGATTGGTTGGAGCTGGCATCCCCATCCACTCTTATTGGGGCTCAAATCGTTTTAGTCGAACATCAAATTAGTTGTTGATTAGGAGGGCTCCGAATAGTAGTTTGGAATGGAGCGGAGCACGGGAGCACCAGCAAGGAGTACGGGGTACGGAGGAGCTACAATTTATTGGCCTAGGTCAAATATCGATTATTGCCTGGCCTGGCCTGGCCCGTCAGCCGCCGTATATTGTTTATTATTGGGTCAGAGACTGAATTGAATGTCAATTTGATTGGCATATCTGGGGTGCATGGAGATACTTTGTGTATTTTCGAGCAGTGTATGGCAGGAGGTGACCTTGAGCTGGAGTAGAAAGTTCAGGCACAGAGCGCCAGGCGAGAGAACTGATGAAATGATTTCGCCTCCAAATATTTATCTGCTTAATTGAATTGAGTTACTTTGGTTAACTTCTTAACTAAGATCAATTATAATTGGAAAAAATCATATCAATTAAAAGCCCCTCTGATTCATCTACCCTGATAATTGACCACAACACTGACCAGGCAGGTTCTGCGGTGGGGTTCCTCCGCTCTACGTCCGGACGGACGGACTGTTGGGTTCGGTTGCTATCGGAAACGACGAATATTATAGTATTGTATATAAGCGAGTACCTATGACTGGTGGACAGAAATACTTAGATATGAATAAGCAAACTTGAATTAAAGTTATCAGGAGTGTATGTCAAAAGATAACTCGAGTATCATAATTAAATTTTTCTTCTTTTCAGTGGCCTTTCCTGGGCGAGACCGAGACCGAGACCTCAGACCTGAGGCTAGGCGAATGGTATATGGTGTATGGGTAAAGCCACCCCAGCTTAGGGAAGACTCACTTATCGGGACAGTGCGTGTCCGTTGGGAAATCCTCCATCATAAATCAGTGAGCGAGTTTCTGGGCTTTGGTTTTTGTTTTGTTTTTTTTGTTTTTTTTTTTTATTAAGAAGCATATTTATTATATATAAGATGTATGTAATACAATAATTTTTCTTTTTCTTTCTTTCTTTCATTCTTGTCTGTCGTTTTCGGTCTTCTGTCCGGGGGTTTCATTTTGTTTTTATTTTTATTTTACGGTTTTATGGTTCTGTCGGTTTCATTTCAGTTTTTTCGGTTTTTCATTTCATTTCAGTTTTGTTTTGTTTCTTTATCCATTTTATATATAATCATATAAAACACTGAGCTACAATACAAATATTTTGATAAAAACTTACAACATAACCTTTAATACATAAAAATACTTGCGTAGTCTACAAATCGTATCGTTATAAGAGATTTTCTTCTTCATGGATCGATCGATCGTTCGCTCGTTCGTCTTTTCTTGGCTCCTCCTCTTCCTCCCTCCTCTTCTTGTTGTTCTCTATTTTGCCTTGACCTTTTCCTAAATTGTTTTCATTTCGCCTCAATGGGTTCTGTTTTTGCTTTCGCTTTTCCTACTGTCCGTCTCTCTGCCTACCTCTTCTTCTTAGTTGTTTGTGATCTACCCTATTAAAAAAACGACTTTACTTCTTTCATTTTGTCATTCATTCGTTCGTTCGTTCGTGCGTTCGGTTCTGTTTTCTCATTCTCCTCCATTGCCAGCTGTTCTTTTTGCATCTTTGCTCTTGTGTGTGTGTGTGTAGTGGGTGTGGGGGGAAGTGATTCTTCTGGAAGAGTGGGAGGGGCGGAAGGATGAGTGCGAAAGCCGAGAAACAAATGAAAACATTGAAGGTAAAGGTGAGCCACTATTCCAGAGGGCCAAGGCAAGGCAATGCCTGGAAGGAAAAGAGTGTTCGAGAAAGAGAGAGAGAACGATTCGCCCCCGGAGAGAGATTTGCATGAGTTCATCGAGTTGTCCTTCTTCCTCCTACAGATGTGGGTTCGTGTGGGGTGTTTTTTATGATTCTTAGCTTTGCTTTTCTTGTGGTTTGTTGTGGCTTGTGGGTCGCGGGTTGCGGATTGCGGGTGGTGGTTGCAGCGTTAATTACAGTAGAAATAAGGTTTATATTTATATATATATTTGCATAATCAGAATCATAAACATAATTTTAACTTAGGACAAAACTTTGACAAATTAAAATTGAATGGACGTACCGAAAAAAAAGAGAATATACAAAAAATTATCATAAATTTTGTTCTTTTCGTATGTTAGTGCCGAGTATTTTTTTTTTTAGATCAATAGTTTTTTTTTTGGTTCGAATTGGTTTTGATTTTCTGGTTGATTGTGTGTGTGTGTGTTAAAAACATCGATAAAGCCAATGCTCTGAGCAGATCCATACGAAAGGGACTATGGGGAAATCATAGTAGTATTTATAATCGTTAAAGTATAATAATATAATAATAGAAGAACCAACATACAATGTATCGTTATGCGTAATGCGATTTTTGTTTTGTTTTGTTTTGCTTTTTTTTTGTTTTGTTTATACACATGTACATATGCATAATGGGCGTTATATAAGGGTTTATATGTATATAATTATAAGTAATAAATTTGTATCCTTTTTGTTTCGTTTAATTATTTGCACACGAGAATCAGAAATTACTATTTGCAATCATATATATATAAAAAATAAACTTAATTGCCGGCAAACGGGGGCCAAACCCAACCCCCTACACATATCGTATCATCCCTATATCATTCCTATACCATTCCCATTCTCATTCCCATTGCATTCCATCCCTCTACTACAGCGCCATCGTCATCACTATATATCATATCATATCATATCGTATATATGTATGTATGTATAATCATCCTACCCATCCTATCGTACTTGTTCCGGGATTTACTTTAAGCTTAATCAAATTTTGGAAGAGTAAACAATACCATCGTGTTCTTTTGCAATTTTTGCTGCATATGCTATATGTGAGTGTAGCTGTGTCTGTCTGAGTGTGTGTGTATCTGGATGAGAGTGTATGAGTCTGTGTGTGTGTGTGTATTATATAGATCGCTTTTGAATGTAAACTAATGATTAATGCGCGTATTGTATGCTGTTCTGTTCTGTTCTGATATTTCTGGCTTCCTTTCTTTACTCTCATTTTTACTCACTTCTTTTCCTTTTCTTCTCCTTCTATGTTTTATTCGAGTTCTTTAACTAATTTTTTATAATTTCCTTCCCTCTGTCCGTCGTCCTTTCCTCTTAATATTTATACGTATAAACTTTTATAATTTTATACTAAATGGTTTTTTACGGTTCTTTTTTTGGATTTTTTTTTGTTTTGTTGCTTTTTGTTAATTTTTTGTGGTTTTTGTTTCTTGTTCTTGTAATACAAACGTCATCGTGTATATATATAAAAAAAAGATGTCCAAAGTTTTTACGTTACGTTATTGTATATATACTTTTTACTTTTTTGTTTTACGTTTTTGCCGCATTCGCGCTTTTCGTTTACTTAGTGGATCATTCTGGATCTTTCTTTTTGGATGCTGAGATGGTGAGAGTTCTGTGCCTGCTGCTTTTTGCTTTACAGTTGTCCTTTCTTTTTCTTTTTTTCTTTTTCTTTTAAATGTAAATGGGTCTTCTTCTATTCTGTTCTCTTCTCTGAGAAAACGCTTGTCGTCCGATGTCTGAATGCTTATATATGAGAGCGCAGCGCCTAGCTATATAGGGCCTTACTATATAGTATCGTACTACATATGTATATATATATAATGTGTGTGTATGTGGGTGTTTCCTTCCTTCCTTCGACTCCTTTCGACTCGTGTGTAAGCATATATGTGTATATATCGGGGGGATATACATATGAATACAACACTAACGGCGAATTTACTTTGTTTCCTCCTTCTCTTTGTTCTCCTCGGTCGACTCCTTCTCATTCGACTGGAATTTTGGAGAGAGCGTTTTGTAAATTAGTGTGTGCTTCAAGGATATAGTACATCAATGGGCACGTACCTTGTCCTTCTCCAACTCCTTCTCGATCTTGTCGCCCTCGGGGCCCTCCTGCTCATTTGATTTCTCCTGCTCGCCACCTTCCTTGCCTTCCTTGGTCTCGGGTCTGCAACAAAGGATTCAAAGGATTCGGTTAAAAAAAAGATCTTAATAAAGAGAGATGAGATGCCCATCCCATTCTGGATAGATACTCACTCTGGCTTGGGAATGTGCGCATTGAGGTCCAGCTTCGTGCAGATCTCATCCCAGTCGGGGAAGCACTTGTCCTTCATGCGGGACACGTGTCCAATCAAGTTGGGGCACTTCTCGGTCATGTAGTCGCGCAGCGGGTACGCGATATCCTTGGACAGATAGTGGAGCTGCGAGAGCACCGCAAAGGCCACCACGTCGAGGGTGGTCGGCTCGTCGCCGAAGAAGAACGGCTTGCAGTCGAGCATCTCGCTGAGGACCTTCAGGTCGTTCTTGCCGAACTCCTCGATCTCCTCGGCGCTGTGGACGCCGATGCCATGCGCCTTCAACTTTTTCGTGCCCTGGAACCACTTTTTGTGTTGAATATGGTTTTTCCGTGTTGTTGTTGTTTTTTTTTTGTTTTTTTTTGGGATTTTCGGTTTGGATGACCGACAAATTGGTTACGGTGGGCGGGGTCAACAGGATGCAGGATGACCAACACAGCAGACACGCACACATACACACACAAGCACACGGGGGATACGGAAGGTTATGGATGGGGGGGAATGCACCAATACACATACACACACACGCACACGCACACAGATTACAAAAGTTAGAAGTTAGAAACGAAAGTACGTGAAAAAAACGAAAAAGAAAAAAGAGAAAAAACCATGCAAGAGTTAGTGATAAACATAACGATTATATTTTTTTTCGTTTATGAATTGAAATTGGAATTTGAATTTGATTAGATTGTGTGGATTAGTGAATTATTGTGTTTCTTTGAAATGTTTTCGAATTGATTTTTGAATGGGAAAATTTTCTCGAAAATTCCATTACTTTTCATCGATTTGGCGGATGATGTGATTTGAAATTGAGAAGTGTTTCTATTTAGAGATGGAATTCTTTTTCTTCGAATAAGCGAATCGAATCGAAACGAAAATCATCTAAAACATTTCCAGGAAGTCACAACACCCCACTGTTGTTTTTCTCGTTTTGGGTTCCATTTAGGGTTCCAGTGTTTTTCTCGTTTGGGTTGTGGGTTTTTTGTTTAGATTTAGTTTTTTTCGATGGGTAGGGGGGGAGGGTGGTGGTGGTGGTGTTGGTTATGTGAGTACCGCCGAGGCATAAACAACAATCAATCCCGCGAAAAGGGACCCACCCGATAATATTGTTTATGCCTCGTTTTTGGAGTTGGATAAACTATGTGTCGGATGGCGACGCCGATGTCGGGTGTTAGGTGCAACATAATACGCCACCGATTTCTATCAACAGATTCCCAAGTTGGGGATTTGTTTATTTACACTACTACCCATCCCCATGCCCATGCCCATTCCCATTCCCAGTTGCCATTCCATCAACCCCAAGAGCGAAAAGCCCTCTAGTTTCAGTTTCACTTTCGTTTTCAGTATTCAGTTTTCGTTTCTGTTTCCAATTGAAATCTAAACAAATGATAGATAGAAAACTGCCGGGATCATCAGCTTCTGGCGTTGAGGAATGCACGAGATACGAGATATATCTTCTGCTACGTGGATCTACTTTGGCTACAGGACTGTAGTCAGTCACTGTCGCCATGACTAGTTACTATTAACTGTGTAGACTGTTTGTTGGCTTTGGTGTTTACCTTGCGACCAAAGGTTATCTTGAAAAAGAAGTTCAAGATGGAGTTGGGCAGACGCAGTCCGAGGGCGTGCTGCAGATTGACTTTGTAGCCCTTGAGCACATTGTCCGGGTACTTGGCGCGCCAGTAGAAGATGATCCAGATGAGATGATTCTCCAGCATGGCGATGGTGGCATACGACACGTTGCGCTGCTCGGCGGTGAGGCCGGAATCCAGATTCTTCTCGTATTTGGACGACAGTTCCTTGATGATAATGGCCGAATCAGCGATTTCCTCTCCATTCAGCTCGATGAAAGGCAACTGACCCTTCTTCGAGCGGAAACGCATCTTATGATCGACATTCTGCAATTGAGGAAAAAGGGGAAGACATTCATTGAGTGATGCGATGACTCGAGGATGAGGATGAGTAATGCTATGGAAAGGAGGGTGGAGTCTGTTTATACGAGAATATGTGTACATCAGTGTGTACACAATCATCATCTCCCACACTCCCCCGGTTTATCTGACATGGCATTCCATTCCCATGACTAATACGAAATGTAGTTCAATCCCAAAAGAATTCCGCCCGCTAGATGGCGCTCATGACATACATAGAGAGTCCCGTACGAGTATGCAAGTGTGTGTGTGTGTGTATTTTCTATGTATGCCACCAGAACTGATGCTGAAAACCAACCACTACACAAAAAGCTGTACCTTGTAGAAAACCGAACCAACAGTATGGAACATCGGTATCAACCCAAAAACCTAACCAACACCCAACTACCCCCAACTGGTCATACATACACACACACACACACACACACAGACAGAAACACGCGCTCTAACGCACACAACGAAGAAGAAGCAGAAACAGGAGAAGGAGAAAGGAGAGCAGAGCAGAAGCCGGGATTCGGGAACTGGGAGCCGGAGCCGAGAAACTTCCAATTGCCGCTATTTGAACGTTTTTGAGATATTCCAGGGCTCTGCCACTTCCACTTCCACTGGCTCTTCCAGTGTGTACACACGTATGCATTAACCGTTACTTTCCTGATGTGACAGTTATGTTCGTGTGTGTGACGCATGTCGCCCGTCGCCTGTCGCTTTTTTTTCTTTCTGCTTCGCTGCTCAAATTTACATAATAATTTCTAATTAGAAATTGGTGCTGTCCATAACAAAAGCGAACCCCCGCCATCCAATAATGGCCGTTGTTGGCATATTTTATGCTTTCGCGCCCTGAAAGCGGCAGAGAGGCAAGGCAGGCGGCAGGGTGTGGTTGCCGACACACTCACACAGCCACACACATTGGGGAGAGGAATAGAGAGAGAGAAACCCCAGAGAGGATAGCATTGGAAGAGAGAACAGCGGCCTGTTTGTTATAGAGAGATTTTTGCCTTCCAGCGGCAGCAGCATCATCATTGCTGCCTGTCCAGGCTGCTGCTGCTGCTACTGCTGTTGAAAAGGGTGGAGTCCGTTGGAGCACATTTAATTCCAATGATCCACAAAAAAGGCAGCCTGTCTGCTGCCTCTCCTTCTTCTTCTTTTTCTTCTTCTGCCTCCACCAACGCAATATAACGGTTTCTGTCAATGCTGGCAGAGGCAGAGGCTGGGCAGCGCTGCGCCGCCGCTTTGTCGCCATACAATGCAAATATTTAGTTTTTATTAAATCATTATGCCAATTAAGGAGCGGCGGCGGCAATAATGGGAGCTCCTCTATAGCTTCTCCACTTTTGCTGCAGGGCTCAATTTTCCTGCAGTGTAGAGTTCTGTTCGTTGCACGCAACAACAACAACAAATACAACGGCAGCAGCAGCAAAAGTGCTCTCAAATTGCAGAGAAAAAGAAGAAGAGGGAGAACACATGCAATTATGCAGCACATGCAGGCCTACGTCTATGTGTGTGTGTGTGCGTGTGTGTGTGTGTATCCACACCCCTGTCAAAAAGCCAGAGAGAGAAGAGAAGAGTAGGAGAGTAGTTGCAGTCCCACTGAGTGAGCAACAACAAAAGAGCCAGCAGCACAGCAGCAGCAACTCTCGTTGTTTTAATGCAAATATGCGGTTTATTAATTAAAACAAAAGGCAGAAACAGCAATCATTCTTCTTTCAAAGCAAAACTGAAACTCCATTTCCTCTCACTCACACACACGTACACGCACACATTTGCACGTACAGTTGCAGCGGCAAACGGCATATCCAGAGAGTTGCCAGACTGTTTGCTCACACATAGCCATATTTTGTTCTGGCAATATTGTGAATGGAATGGCGCGCCAGCATTTTCCATTTGAATTTGTAATGTAATTGAAATTTATGCATTTGTATTTGTAATGCATTCTCGTATATATTGAAAATGTGAATTAATTGCACAATCTACAAGGCAGCGACACTTCACATTGGAATGTCAGATATGCGGGCTATGGGCTGGTACTGGTGTCGGGGTTGGGGTTGGGCCACCGCCTCAAAATGATATTCGATGTGGCTGCTGTTTGTTTGTTAATGGCTGCGACGCGTCGGGCGCCGGGTGGTATGACTCGCACAGCTCGGATTGTGGCGTGAAAAAAGATATGCATTTGGTTTATCATCAATAAAGAAACAACTTCTACTGTTGTTTACACAAAGAAGAGGAAGGCGGAAGGGTGAAGGAGAGCGAGATGTAAAGAGAGCTGCAGCAATGCGTTTACAATAACAGCACAGAGACGTTGCATGCAGGGGGTCGACGCTGTGCCAGGGCCCGGGGGGTGGAGAACTTGCTTAGTCAGTTTTCATGGCATGGCACCCCTCCCTGTCGTGGTGATTAATGGATAAGAGAATGAGAGGGAGCGAGGGAATAATGTCAAAGGTCTCAGTTTGTTGAACTCTTCCGCTGTTATCAGAGAGCGCAATCGGATCCCCGAAAAAAAAAAATGGAAATGGAAAGTATTTTCCAGCTGCGGGCGGGCCGGGCCTGACGGACGACTGTCAATCATAAATGACTGCAGCTCTGCTTTCTTTTTGGAATGCAACATATGGCAGCATGCTACTGGAAGCATAGGAGTGGGGTGGGGTGTGCCGCTCTTATCGGTTTTCTGGCATCTTGAGAGGCAGCGGCAGTGGCAGTGGCAGCGGCGCATCAATTAACATTCCTCTTGGGCTCATTTTTCATTTACCAAATGTGTAATTAATAAGATTAAACAACAACTGCGTCGTTGTTGTTTCTGTGTAGATGTGCGGGTGACCGCACCCATTTCTCCCCACCTCCCACCCCCTATTTGTGGGACAGACGGCAGCTGCTGCTGCCAGGGCAAGTTTTTCCTATAAAAAATATGAAAAATATGCAAACCGCATCGCGCGCTTAAAAAAAAAGCAAAAGCTAAAATGGAAGCCCCAATGGAAGTCGTTGACAGTTCCCGCTGCCGCCTGCGCCACTCCTCCGCCACTATTACAGCTACTTAACGGGCATAGAGATAAGCAAGGCAAAGCCAGAAGGAAGACAGAAGACGAAGACAGAGAGAGCGAGCGCGGCTTGAAGTTATTTCCAAGACGGGGGGATTGCACCGTCTCAAACTACATCAATTTTTATTAAAAGCAATTACAAGCTGCAGAGCGGTGGCGCAGGCGGAGGCTGAGAGGATAGCATGAAAGAAGTGCAACAAAGACAAAGAGCAGCACTCTCAGAAACACACATACACAAGCACTGCGAGAGAGAGATAGAGAGAGAGAGGAGAGTCGGAGCGAGAGAGAGACAAAAGGAGAGAGTCGGCAGCGCCAAGTGCAAAATTTGAAGCACGACTTCATTTCGCCTGTTTTTGTTGCTGTTGCTGCTGGTGTTTTGGCGAGTATATTTGTGGGGTGGAGGGGGGTTCAGAGCATAAAAGCACAACTTTATGAGAGGCAGCGACGCCGGCGTCGGCGCACACACAAATTTTATGTATACGCTGTTTTATGTAGACACACGCATACACACCAAGGAGTAGAAGAAATCCGGCCAGGCTACAGGTTCACACACACACACACACGCACACAATGACAACTACTGGAAGAGAGAGCAACTTCTGTGACGGGATAGAAAGGAAAGGCAAATGCTAAATGTATCCCTTTTTCAGCTCAATGCGAGGGCAGGGCAGGGCAGGTCACACACATACTCCTATATGTATACGTACACATACACGCACACAGGACAGAGGCAGGCTTAGCACACAATCATGGCGGTTTTTCTTTCTCTCTCTCTCTCTCCCCCTCTCCCACTCGCTCTCTCTGGCAGGAGCTGGGAAAAAATCTGTACCGCAAAAATTTTACAATCATGAAAAAACCGAAATGCGAGACGAAAAACCCAGAAATATGTACATATTTTTGAAATGTGTGTTTTGGGTTTCTGTTTCCGTAATCTGCAATCTGCAATTTCCCCGGAAAATTTACTGATAATTACCTCGTACTTGAGCCCGACTAGACGAAGCCAGGTCTCAACTTTCAAGCAGTAGGGCGACAGCGAGGGCAGCAATGGAGTCCTGGAGAACTGGTACAAATAAATGATGTCCTTCTCGAAGTTGGTCTTGTGCACATTGAACTTTTGTGCGGGAGGAGCCTCAGACTTGGCCGGCGCTGCAGCAGCCGCTGCCTCTCCGTCCTTCTTGGCCTCCCCGTCGGCGGCACCATCAGCGTTTTCCTTGGACGCCGCCTTGCCGTCCTCTTTGTTTCCTTGGGCGTTTTCGTTTTCGGCCGGAGCAGCAGCGGCGGGCGCGGCAGCAGCAGGCTCGGCAGCAGCAGGTTTTTCCGCCTGCTCGGAGGCTGGCTTCTCTGTGGGCGCCGCAACGGCAGGCGTTTCCTCAGCGGGTATTTGGGCTACTTCGGTGGCCATTTCGATTTTGCTTTTTCTCTTTAAAGTTGCGCTTTCTTTCAGCTAACAGATTCTTCACACTTTTCCTTGCTCAAATGCACAGGAACACTTATACACACTGACGCGACACCACTACTATATAGCGGGGGGGTTTGAAAAAAAATCACCACAAGACACTCGGGTCGGTTAATACAGGATCTCTCTCTGTTCAGTCGGAAAAAGTGTAAGTGTCGTTAACACCAACCAGACGCAAACCCAACCGCGCAGTTCAAAAAAATTGGAAGATATGAAAACGATATGGGCTAAAGCTGGCTATATAGCTCGGGCGATATTTTTTATTCTTGATACGATAGTATCGGTGCGATACTCGGCGACCAGTGAGACCAGATGTGCATGTTCTTTAAAATACCTTTAAAATTAACATTAATGGATTGACAATTTCAAACACATTTTCACAACATTTTTTAACTGGCAACTTTGCTCAAATGAAAGAATTGTAGCTTGTTGACCGGTGGTATGGACATTTTGTTAAAAAAAATTGGAAGATGTGAAAAATATATGGAGCTATAGCTAGGATGGGCGATATTCTGTATTTTTGATACAATAATATTGGTGCGATATAATTGTCGATATTAAATAACGGTTTCAAGGTAAAATCCACCCCATTTGCCCAACATACCTTGAGGACGACAACTGTCCTCGAGGTATATCATATGGAGGTTCGCTGGTGAGGTGAGGTTCGTATGAGCCTTGCAATTTTATTTGGCTGTTTTGGCCTGTCGTCCCTATCTTTCCATAGCCCAGCAGTGCGGTCAAACCATAAGCCTAGTGCTCAGATGCGAAGAAATGGCTATGGTATGAAACCAATAACCGTTCGAAAAAATTAATTGCCTATATATTTTTGGTATTCTGCGACCAATTTATTTTCCCAGTCAAATAAATAAAGTGGTGTGCATGAACGTGTGTGTTTGCAATCGAAATACAAGGAATCCAAATACAAAGCTATGGATTGCAAAAAGCAAAATATAAAAAGATTGGGGGAGTTTAGCGACGAGGAGATTATAATATTATCAAAGAAAATCGAGCAGAGGCAGGTGATATGGAATTTGGCGGATAAAAAGCATTTCAATTCGAATGCAATAAGAGGCGCATGGGAGTGTGTGCAGAGATGAATAGAGACAGTAAGTTAAATTTAAAATAATTATAAAATGTAAATATATGTTCATACATATATATGTATTCCAGGTGATACGTGCAAAAAAACTTGGAAATCGTTGAGGGATGAAATTTAGGGGATAAGTAGGGAATGGAAAATAGTTTTTTGAATTACAGTTCCGCAAAAATGGATTTGTTCAATATTGCGGTGCTTTATACGTGAATTGTCGTCGTTCAGCGCCACAGCGCCCACAAATAATACATTTACATGTACATACATCAAAAATTGTAATTTTTAACTGATTTTATTTATATACGGTGTTACCGCAGCGCATGCACAACTGGTCACACTCGGTCGCTAGTATTTTTATATTGCATATTCTGCCAGCAAATCTTTTGTTGATAGAATTGGCGGTAACTTTGAAAATAACCAATTTTCTATAAAATACCTTTAAAATAAACTTAAATAGATTGATGAAATTGCTGGAACAATTTCAAATGCATTTTCATAAGGTTATTTTAACTGACAGCTTTCTTAAGATGATCAGAAAAACGTTTGCTAGGCGAAAAGTTTCATATAAAAATACTAACGGCCGAGTGTGACCAGGTGTGCATGCCCTGCGGCATTCAAATTCAAATTTTGTATCAAAGCAAGCAGAATTTTTGCATTTTTGCGGAACAGAAATTCAACTATTTCATATTCCCTACTTATCCCCTGAATTTTATAACAATTCCCTCTTCTCGACAGCCTTTATTAATTAAATTATGTCGGCGTCGCAAGATTCTCTTAATCGCTCGTTTAGTTTTTGTTTTTTCAACTATATAGCATTGCATATAGCACCGTACTCACACATATGCACATACACAACCTCAGTTTTATTGTAATTCGAATAAAAGTCGAGGAGTCTGGAAAAAGAACCCCTTTTAAACATATCTATCCCGATAACTATGTTTGGTCTTGTTAAGAAGAGCATACACTGAACAATTTCTTTGGGGTAGCTTTAAACTTTAAAGTATTGGAGCCTGGGATGACATTTATTGAATTCTATAATATAGTTTTAACTAGGGTATAAAGAATGTTGCTCATTTCTCCATAACGGGAACTTCTGAGGAATTTATTTAATTATGCCATGCAAAAGAAAGAGATGCAGATATAGCTCTCTCCTGCTCTCTCTCATGTGTACTAGCAGGCTCGCATGATATAACTATATGAGGTAGGGTCGGGACAAAGACAATATAAATAGTAAGATGCCAAACGCCCATACAATTTCATTTCGTGAGCAGCGCGGATTTCAGCCTTATGTATAGGGCGAGAGAGCGGTTCGCTCTCTGTCTCTCTGACTATCTGTGTCTCTCTCTATTTCGTTCAATTCCATTATGAATTCCAGACAGCTAAAATTGACCTCAAAAATGTTGTATGGGGAAGTGCATCTTACTATTTATATTGTCTTTGGTCGGGATGACTTTGCGTATCAAATATCTTTCCGAGAAATTTTGATGAATTTGGAAAAAAACCTAAAATTCAATGATATCTTAAAACTATGCTAATTAGTTAAACTTTTTAGTTTAATTCTTCAAAAGTTACAGATGCGGTTTGTAGTGAGCAATCAGTGTCAGACGGTCAGTCAAAACCACGCCATCCTCAACTTGAATGCCACTTTTCAATGCCACATCAGAAGAATACTCACTTAACTTTGGTAGATAGACAAAATCTATTAAATGTTCAAGCAGTTTAAGCGGTTACAAGCCCTGGCTCCTTCGTCTCAAGATGAATGGTGGAAAAAACACAGAACATTGGTCTTCACCAATATCAATCACACCTGTCTTCAAGAAGTAAGAAGGATCTGTTCCTTGTGCACTATATAAATATGGCTGCTCTTCTCCATTTCTTCTTGTGCGGGGCTTGTATGGGCGGACTGAATCGCTCAGACTTCCCTTTCCGAACATCGACTATATGCTATCCAAAGCTATTATATTCTATGGATATGTTCTGCTCGAGAATAACGTTAGTTTTAATTCGTTGAGGACCTTTTGTGATGTTTTCCAATCAATTTTAATAAATTAAACAACTC
Organism: Drosophila helvetica; assembly: GCA_963969585.1. NCBI lineage: Eukaryota > Metazoa > Arthropoda > Insecta > Diptera > Drosophilidae > Drosophila > Drosophila helvetica. The sequence continues at coordinate 71,428,999 of OZ018401.1, read as the reverse complement.
TTTATTTTTTTGAATTATTTAATCAATATATTACTAATCCACCAGCGAAACATTCGAATATTCGAATTGAAAAAGAGGCAACCATCACTGCATTTCGCAGCCCCCTATTTGAGGCAATATTTTTTTCATATTTTACCGGAAGCTTCAGTCCAAGAATAACGGTAGCTCCGGATCAGTCTTTTTATCAAATAAACGTTAACTGAACCTTCTGTTGCCCATTATGCCTTGCACACTAAAATCGTTATACAACACTTTAGGTGCAGTGCACGAGACTTCACAACACTTGGTCGTAATTTTCACAAACAAAGATTTGTTTTATATTGTCAGAACAGAACGTAATTCAACGAAAGTAACGTAACTAAATCTCTGAACCATGGGAGCTGTTTTGGGCCTCTGTTCAGCCGCCCAGGTAAGTTAATTAGCGTCCAATTAGCCGCGTGACCAGCGAGAGCGAGAATCCGAGACAAACAGCAGCTGCAGCTATTGGTCCGGGCTACAAATCAATAATAAGCTGCGCCATATGTTCTGTTCGAATGAATTTCACGTCTTTCACGACTTTTCTTATGTAAATGGAACGATTTTTTTGGGTATTTCCAGTGCGCCCTGTGCTGCGGCGGCACTGCGGCCAGCATGTGCTGCTCGGCCTGTCCCAGCTGCACCAATGCATCCTCTTCCCGGTTCATGTACGCCTTCATCCTGCTGGTGGGCACTGTCCTGGGGGCCATTGCCCTGTCACCCGGGCTGCAAGACACTCTGAAGAAGCTGCCCTTCTGCATCAACTCGACGTCTACGTATAGCTCCAAGGCCATTGATACCTTCTCGGGTGGCTCCCTGCAGGTGGACTGCGAATATGCCCTGGGATACATGGCTGTCTATAGGATCTGCTTCGGGATGGCCTGCTTCTTTGCGCTAATGGCTCTGATTATGCTGGGGGTGAAGAGCTCCAGGGATCCGCGCTCACACATACAGAACAACTTTTGGCCCCTGAAGTTCCTGATTTGCTTTGGAGCCGCCATCGGGGCCATCTTCATACCGGACGGCGCCTTTGGGCCGGCCATGATGTGGGTCGGCCTCATTGGCGGCCTGGCATTCATACTCGTCCAGCTGGTCATCATTGTGGATTTCGCACACAGCCTGGCAGAGTCTTGGATCGGTGAGTCACTCAGTCTGCCCTGCTCTCCTCTCTGTTCCATGATTCATATCTATTCATCTCTGGGGAATATGTATCTTGTTTTCTTGTTTCAGAGGGCGCCGAAAACAGTCGTGGCTACTACTACGCCCTGGCTGGGGTCACCCTCCTGGGCTATATCTTATCGCTGACGGGCATTACTCTGCTGTATATCTACTTTACCACTGTAAGGAAGAGCGAAAGCGCTTGCGCTTATCTATTTGCATTCTGATTTGCGACTTTCCTTTGCAGTCCACTGGCTGCGGCATCAACAAGTTCTTCATTTCAATCAATCTGATCTTCTGCCTGGTCATCAGCGTCATCTCTATACTGCCAGCTGTCCAGGAGCGTCTTCCCCACTCGGGCCTGCTGCAGAGCTCCCTCGTGACCCTGTACACTGTCTACTTGACCTGGTCCGCTGTGGCCAACAATCCAGAGAAGGCCTGCAATCCGGGAATGTTTGGCCTGATGGAGGGATTCGGGAATGCCACTACCACGATTGCGCCGCCCACTCCCTCGCACAACTCCAAGGTTACCTTCGATACGACCAACATCATTGGCCTGGTCGTCTGGCTGCTCTGCATCCTGTACAACTGCATCAGCTCGGCCGTGGAGGTGTCCAAGATCACCCAAGACAACAGCGAGAAGCGTGGTATGTTGCATCTCTCCATCCCCTGTCCATTCCCCTGCCCCTACACCTCGTGCATGCCCATGCATTCCACAGTTTCCATTACGCACGCATTCCGATTCATTTCGCTCACACTTTTCATTTGCAACCGCTGTAGAATAATGCTAATTCCGATTATTAACACTCGTTTTCCCGATTCCCTTCGGACACCCTTTTGTATACTTTTTCCACGACTAACCAACTAACAAACTTTTGGGTTACTGGAAACTGTGTGAAATCTGTATGCTCCTCCTCTTGGCCCTCTGATTAATGTAGTTTTAACAGAAGCTCTATCAGACACAGAGGCGGCCACTGACGCCAACGGCAAGCCGAGCACCGACAACGAGGTCGAGGGCGTCACCTACTCCTGGTCCATGTTTCACATTGTCTTTGTCTGCGCCTCCCTCTACGTGATGATGACCCTAACCAACTGGTACAAGTGAGTATCTGAGCATCTATAAGCCAGCAGCTATGAGTGCATGCTAAAATATTAACTCTCTGATAGACCCAACTCGGATATTGAGCTCTTCAATGGCAACGAGGCTTCCATGTGGGTCAAGATCATCTCCAGCTGGCTGGGCGTCTTCATCTACGGCTGGAGTCTGGCCGCTCCCATAATACTCTCCAATCGCGACTTCAGTTAAGCTGTAGTAGCTGTAGTATTATCTACCTTAAAATTATTACATATATGTCTAGGAGTGGTGCTTAACGAGCAAAGCGAGAGAACGCCAAAATTGCAAACTGGCCAATGGGAAAGAGTATGTCCAGCCACTGGACAAAGGAGATTAATCTTGCATTATTTTGACTCTTAGTGTGGTGTTTACTCAATCAACAATCAACAAAACTTATTCTCCAACTCGCAGTTATCCGTAATCCGTAATCCATAAACATAATCTATATATACTATATTTACAAATATATAACGAAAACTGTAGCGTCGTCAAGCTGTTTGCCTTCGATTTATATCCGTTTTGGGCAGAGCCTCTCTTAGGCGGTCGAGGGCCACTGTCTTGCCCAGGACCTCCATCATTTCGGCCACGCCGGGACCTTCTTTGAGGCCACTAAGAGCCGCCCGTAGCGTCTTCATCATCAGGGGGAACTTCAGGCCCTCCGCTTTGGCGAACTTTTTCAGTTTTACATTCAGCTCATCCTTCCGGAAGTCTTGCAGGGAGTCGAGGTCTGTTAGCAGGCTGCCTAGCTGCGCTTCCGACAGATCTTTCAGCTCAAAGTCGGATGGTTTCACCCAGAGGAAGCTCAGCTTGCTGCTGGTCAGATCCTGGAGGAGTGTCAGACGCTGCGAGCCCCAATTCAGGACATCCACAATGTGTGCCTCCGCCAGATCCAAATTGGAGCTGTAACGAAATTCGAGTTTAGATCTTTTCAGGGAAGTTATGAGTGCACCCACTGCTCTGGGTAGGCTTTCTTCACCAGCTCCTGCACTCGCTTGACCAGCTCCAATCGGGACTCGGGCTCCGCCCGACGTTGACCAATCTCCAAGCGATTCAAGTCATCCAGAAGTTCAGGGCTCAAGCGACTGGGATGGGCATTCACGCGCTCCATTTCGAACTGCTGGCAGAGATCCGGCAGGCTCAGGAGCTGCTGCTTCGCATGGGCTCTGTGCTGGAAGCCTCCGCCTGCAGAGACCACATAGTTGACCAGCGAGAGGGGGAAGTAGCCGCGCTCCCGGAAATGCTGTATGCCAATGTCGCCCTGTCGTTTGCTGAGCTTCGTTCCATCAGCATTGACCAGGAGCGGCAGATGACCAAACCTGGGCGGCTGCCAGCCAAAAGCTCTAAGGGATCAGCCAAATATTATCATGGAAATGGATTGCGACCGGGATAGATCTCACTTGTAGAGCAGCAAATGCTTTGTGGTAGATATCTGCCACTCGACTCCTCGCAGAACATGGGTGATGCCCATCAGGTGGTCATCCACCACATTGGCAAAGTGATAGGTGGGAAAGTGGTCGCTCTTTATGACCACCGGGTCGCCCTCGTTGTCGCTTACATTGTGCTGGACACTGCCGTAGACGAGATCCTCCAGGGGCTCCTCGTGCTCCGTCAGCTTGAAGCGTATGCAGTGGGGTGCACCCTGGGCCAGGAGGCTCTCCACATCCGCTACAGGCAGATGCCGGCATTTGTTGTCGTAGCGCGGCACCTGGCGAGTGCGCAGCGCCTCCTTACGCAACAGCTCCAGACGGCGTTCCGTGCAGAAGCAGCGATAGGCGGTGCCATTCTGCAGCAGCTCCTTGATGGCCTTACTGGGAATGGAGTGGAGTGTCAGCACGGTTCAATGGACTAGTGGCATTCCCTTTCACTCACCTGTAAATATCAGTTCTTTGGCTTTGGACATAGGGTCCATGCTCGCCCCCAAAGCCGGGTCCCTCGTCGATTTCTATGCCCGCCCAGAGCAGATCTTCCACTAGGCGCTCACTGGCTCCAGGCACCAGTCTTGTTTGATCCGTGTCCTCGATCCTCAGCAGGAATTTCCCGCCCAAATGCCGAGCATAAAGGAAATTGTATAGAGCCGTGCGCAGGCCGCCCAAATGGAGCTGCCCCGTGGGGCTGGGGGCAAAGCGTACGCGCACCTGGCTGTGGACATAGCGTTGAGTTAGCCAGAGGCACTGTCTCAGCAATGTCTGCTGGTTTACTTTCAACATTTCCTTCAAGAAAAACCCAAAGCAAAAGAAAATCCTCTTGTCTTCCCGTTTTGTTTACCAGCAACGCCGTTGCAGCGTTGCCACGCGGATAAACTCCGTTAGAAAAGAACTGCCAGCTCGTTTTAAATGGTTAACAGTGAGTTAACATTGCCATTACAGTGACTTTTGGGCGCTTTATTTAAAAAAATGCAATTGCTTTAATGGGAATATTAATAAATTAAAAGCTGTTTTTTGTGTGAAACATTCGGCTTAGTTGTAAGTATTACACGGCTCAGGTAGTGTGGCATTGGGACTCTACTTAATGGCACAGTTGGCCAGTTTGCTGGATAGCTTCTCTCCCTCGGGCGTCAGGAGGAAGTTATCCTTCCACACGGCCAGGCCGTCGCCGTTGGTCTTCAAATCCACGGACAGCTTCTCCCACACCTTCTTCTTGGGGTTGAGCTGCTCATCAGGCGTGCCGCTGTAGCCCTCGAAGGCCAGTCGACTGCCAGGAGCAGCCTTCGCAGGCACCACAATGGGCTCCACAACCGTGTGATCAGCGCTGGAAGGGATTTACTATATAAAACAGAAGAGAATCGGCTGTTGGATGCCACTCACTTGGAGGTGCACAGAACCATGCCCTCGGAGAGAATGCCGCGCATCTTGGAAGGCTTCAGGTTGCACAGGACAGCCACCAGGCGCTGATCCAGCTCTTGTTCGGTGACAAACTTGACCAAGCCACTGATGATGGTCCTGGGCTGCGCCTCAGCCAGATCTATCTTTAGGACATAGAGCGTATCCGCATCCGGGTGACGGGCCACCTCGATGACCTTGCCCACGCGAATGTCCAGACGATGGGGCGCATCCTCATCTGCGCCCGCAGCCGGAGCGGCTCCAGCCTTGACCTTGGCGGGCGGCGGATAGGCAGCGGCACTCAGTTTTCTGCAGGAAAAGCGACCAATAAGATGGCTTCAAGGATGAGATAACTGAATGTTTCACTTACTGCAACGCTGGCGTCTCAAAGATCTTCCGAATGGGATCCAGCAGGCGATTGATGTACTTCTCCACGGTGGCCTTCAGGTCTCCCGGATGCAGTTTGTCCTCGGCATAGTATTTCTCCAGATCCTCGTACTTCAGGAACGTGACATCGCCGCAATGCTCCGCCTCGCGGCACACCTCAAATCCCTCGCCTTCCTTGAAGAGGGAGAAGAGCACGTGCTTCACGAATGAAAGGAGACCATTGTCAGCGATGTTTCCGGGCTCACAGAAGGCCTTCTTCAGCTTCTTCTTCACGTTGGCGGGCGAGTCCAATAGATCGATTTTGGAGTCCTCCTCAGAAGAAGACATCTTGCCGCCAGCGAGCCCAGGAACTGCCAGAGGGGAGAGCCATTGAAAATAGAAAATAGAGCGTGAAAGGGGATCTGAATTCCCATTCAGATGTGAGATGACTCACCCATGGGATTCATGAAATGGATGCGCTTCTCGTAGCCCAACTGAGGCAGATATTTCTCGGAGAAGGTGAAGATCTTACGCTGATCGACGCCACCAAACTGGGCGTCCACCTTCAGGTACTCCTCGTCCAGGGCCTGCAGTCCCGGGTAGAGCAGACCCGAGAGCAGCGGATACTCCACCTGTTTAACGACCTCTGCGCCGGCCTTCTTGGCATCGTGCTGCGTGACGACCGAGGATAGCTTGTACACGTCCAAGGTGTACTCCTTGGAAAGCTGGTAGTCGCTGCCCTTGACGAACTTCAGCTTCTCCAGCGGAACGCCGATGGAGGTCAGCATGGCCTTGATCACCTGCTCGTAGTACTGGGTGCGCAGCTCCAGCAGCGACCAGGGCGCCTTCATGTTGTCCAGATAGGCGTGGAGATCGGCAAACAGAATGGTCACCTCGCAACCGGCCTTCAGGAAATCGGCTATCTTCGACATGGGCACAAAGTAGGCGACATGTGGCTTTCCCGTCGTCGCCGTGCCCCAGTAGATCTTCAGGTCGCGCTCCTTCAGCACCTTGTTCAGCTTGTCCTCGCCGAGCGTCTCCTGCAGGTTGCGCGTGATCAGCGCCTTCTTCTCCTCGGGCGTTAATTCGACCATTTTTGTGGGAATCTTTTGATTTTCGCGTGCAAATTCACGAAATTGTTGGGTGGAAAGAGGAAGAGAGCGCCCAACTGCATGCGTGGTTAACAGCTGATGGGGCTGCCAGCCCGTTGCAATAAGTTTATTTAACAATCTGTTAACAGTGGAATCATGTGTTTTGTGTGTGATATTTTTATCCTTACTTCAGCTGGTCACACGAATTTGCAAAATTGCGCCGCGTGCAGCTTTTGTTTACAAAATAAAATGCAATTGGTCCAATTTGTGAAATTCTTAGTTGATTAGTTAATTCGTTCGCGCTTAGCATAATTGGACAGGATGCCCGTGGTGGATGGCAGCGATCTGGCGCTGCTGCAGCGTCGCCAGCAGCAGGTGCGTAATATTTGCATCCTGGCGCACGTGGACCATGGCAAAACAACTTTGGCGGACTCTTTGGTGGCCAGCAATGGCATCATCTCGCAGCGCATGGCGGGAAAATTGCGGTATCTGGACAGCCGGCAGGACGAGCAGGAGCGCGGCATCACCATGAAAAGCAGCAGTATTTCCCTGTACTACAAGGACCATGGAAATCGACAGGAAAACGATTTCCTCGTCAATCTGATTGACTCGCCCGGCCATGTGGACTTCTCCAGCGAGGTGTCCACTGCGGTGCGACTCTGTGACGGGGCCATTGTCGTGGTGGATGTGGTCGAGGGCGTGGGCGCCCAGACGCGCGCGTGCCTCAAGCAGATCTACGAGGAGCAGCTGAAGCCAGTTCTGGTGCTCAACAAACTGGATCGCCTCATTCTGGAGAAGCAGATGGAGCCCCTGGATGCGTACTTCCACTTGACGCAGGTCCTCGAGCAGGTCAACGCTGTGCTGGGCAGCATTTTCGCCTCCGATGTCCTCGCCAGGGAAGACATCACGCAGAAGGACAACCAGGAGTCTGCGCTGGAGGAAGTGGACGACTCGGAGCTGTATTTCTCGCCAAGCTCCGGCAATGTGGTATTTTCCTCGGCCTACGATGGCTGGGCCTTCTCCGTGCGCGATTTCGCGGCCATGTACGACAAGCGTTTGGAGATGAAACGCGAGGAACTGGAGCAGGTGCTCTGGGGGGATTTCTACTACAATTCGAAGAAGAAATGCGCCATGCCGGGGGCCCAGGAGAAGGCCAAAAAGCCCATGTTTGTGCAGTTTGTGCTGGAGAACATCTGGAGTATGTACGACATCATAGCCGTGCGGAAGGACAAGGATAAGCTGCCGGGCATAGCCGAGAAACTCGGACTGAAGCTGGCCGCCCGTGATCTGCGCCTTACCGATCCCAAGCTGCAGATCAAGGCCGTGCTGGGACAGTGGCTGCCCATCGACAGCAGCGTCCTGCACATGGTGGTGCAGCATGTGCCGCCTCCCCATCAGATCAGCGAGGAGCGGGCCCAGAGACTGCTCTATCCGGCGAATATCCAACTAAGTTCGCTCCCACTCGAGACGCTGAAGCTCAAGGACAGCTTCACCACTTGCGATGCAGGCAGCGACGATGTCATCGCCTTTGTGTCCAAGATGACGCCCGTTCACGTCTCCCAACTGCCCCAGAATCGACCCAAGAGGATGACGGACGAGGAACTGCAGACGCGCAGGGATGAGGTGCGTCGACGGATCGAGGAACGTAAGCACCAGAGCGAGCAGACGGAGCTGGAGAGGATTACTGAGGGTGTGGAGCAGCTCAGTGCCAAGCAGAAGGATATCCCCAAAGAAGAACCTCCCCCAGAGGCAGAGCCAGAGCCAGAGGCAGAACGGAACGAATTCGTTTTCGTTGCCTTTGCCCGCGTCTTCAGTGGAACTTTGAGGCGTGGCATGGAGCTGTTCAATCTCTCGCCCAAGCACGATCCCCGTCAGCCGGCACACCGCATCGAGGGGCAGGCGCCCTACGCCTCTCGCGTGACCATCGGGGACCTCTACATGTTCATGGGCGGAGAACTGCAGCTCCTGGACGAGGTACCTGCTGGAAACATTGTGGGAATCGGGGGCCTGGGGGCGCACATCGTGAAAACGGCCACCCTGAGCAACACCCTGGACTGCACCTCCTTCAGCGAGCTGAGCATCATGGCCACGCCCATACTCCGAGTGGCCATCGAGCCCGTGCAGCCACAGGACATGCCCAAGCTGGTCAAGGGCCTGAAGCTGCTGAACCAAGCGGATGCCTGTGTCCAGGTGTCGGTGGCTCCGACGGGGGAGCATGTGATCACGACCCTAGGGGAGGTGCATGTGGAGAAGTGTGTCCACGATCTGGAGCAGAGCTATGCCAAGGTCAAGGTGAACGTGTCCAAGCCCATAGTCTCCTTTAGAGAGACCATTGTCCCCGCGGCCACCGTGGACATGGTCAATGAGGCTATAGTAAAGACGGCCGAGGACAAGGACGTGAGCAAGAAGATTGCCCTCCAACAGACGCTCAATAAACTGGGAACCCTGAAGGTCATAGCGCTGCCTCTGCCCCCACAGGCAGTGGAATTGCTGGAGAGGCACACGGAATTCTTCAAGGTGAGTGGCAAGCCAAAGAAAACTTTACCTTTTTCCCCTTAAACTAAGGAAAACTCTTTTTCCCAATAGGAACTGGCTGCCACACCGCGGAATCAGCTTCTCTCCGAGAAGTACGCCACTCTCTTGGCTTCCATCAAACTGAAATTGATTGCCGCTCTCCAGGATCTGCCCTTGTTCGGCCTGAGTGCCCTCTCCCCCGAGGAGTTGGTCAGTCGCCTCTGGGCCCTGGGTCCCCGCAATTGCGGCACCAATCTGCTGCTCAACCTCACGGACTACGAGCAGCCCGATTTCTGGTCCACTCAAGCCAAGTCCCCCGACGCGGAAATACGCTCTCTGTCCGATCCTCGCAAGGATTTCAATAGCTCTCTGGTCAATGGCTTCCAGCTGACCTCCGGCGCAGGACCGCTCTGCGAGGAGCCCATGCAGGGCGTCTGCTTTGCTGTCCTCGAATGGTCCATCCAATCGGAGGGCGAGGATCTGAATGCACGGGGACCCTTTTCGGGTATGCAATCTGTGTGTTTATTGTCAGCAGAATGTCCTTGTAATCTGTCTCTTTGACGCATTTTCAGGTCAAGTTCTGACTGCTGCGAAGGAGGTGTGTCGTCAGGCTTTCCAGAATCAGCCACAGCGCCTGGTTACGCCCATGTACAGCTGTACGATTGTGGTCAATGCGGAAATGTTGGGTAAGCGAAAGCCTTAGATACAAGATAGATATAAGGTTTACTCCGAATGTGGTTTGGAAATTGAGCATATTATGTTCTGAAATTGATTTAGTTTTGGTTCAACATTTAGAAGAGATTCCAAAGGCCATTTCTCTGGAGGTTTGCGGTCTGGGAGGTTTATTCGAAGGAGCAATACGTTGTAAGAAGTTCTAGTCTTCAAAATTAATTTGAAAAGAGATGAAAAACGAGCTGGAATGTTGTGGCTCTGATACTATATATTGGGTTATGATTTATGTAGCCCATACAATAGTCTCTCTGTCTTTTGATGACCTTGTTAACTGGCTAACTGCAAAACCAGAGATGACCTTAATTTTTCCCGCACTTTTCATGAGACAGAAGCAGAGGAACCACGACCGCCATTAAGTTTTGCACTCAGTTCATACTTTCATTCTATCCTAATGAAATTTTTAATTCGAATTTTAAAATATCTGAGCTGTTTGGATTTTTCGCTACTATTTCGTATTCAGCTCAATCTGTCTCTCTTTCTCACGGATCGCACAGCAACATCAACCGTTAGATCTCGCTCCCCTCCGGCAGGTGGCGCGCACTGCACGATTTAGAGAGAGAGAGAGAGAGACAGCGAAAGAGCTCATTCAAATGGCTTTGGTCATTCTGGCTATTAAAATCATCCAGATTCCTCAATCTAGAAGATATGGTCATTCTCTATGATTCTGGGTTTTCTGGTATGCTTAAAACACACATCCATATCCACCACAAAACTAATACTGCCAAAACTCTTCGAATACCGGCTGTAAAGAACGTTTTTTAGTAGATTAAGATGTGCTTTATGGGTGGGTATCCTAGAAATGTAAAATATTGTATGGCTACTGCCTTAAGAAGTGGCTCCACACATGCCCAGAGTCATGTATCTTCTAAAGCACTAGAGCTACAGTGCTGAAATGTTGTATGCAAATCTCTATAGCTCCAGCGAATGCAATAATAAATATTCAGTGGAAACATTAACAATTTTATAGACTGTATATAAGAGTAATATTATTATTCCTTTAGATCTCTACAACTGCAAAGGATATTCATATTTATGAACGCTGGAAAAGCATATATGTACTTTTCCCTTAATTTCCCACCCACATTTTCGTAATCTCTCTCGTTTGATCATACTTTTAAAATAGTTTTCTTTATTTATTTAACTACTAGTAAATGCAGCTTAGATCTAGACATAAATAAGAATCTAAATTTAGTATTCAATAATTTCGGTTTTATTCTTCTTCTGTTTTTTTTTTTAGCTTTTTTCTTGCTCCATTTTTCGATTTGAATAGTTTCAAGTTTTTGCACCTTAACTATCTCTCACTTTTATCTGCGTTTCCTCGTTTCGTTAATTATTTAAATATTATAAAAAGTTGAGGCCTTGTTTACGCTTAAATGCAAAACAAATTAATTAAAAAATTAGTACGCGACGCGGGCGGGCCCGGAAGCGTGTTTAATTGTTTAATTAATTCGTAAATTGTTCTTTTGTATATAAATATAAAAAAAAAATAATATAAATTAGAGAAGGTCATCATGGGCAAAAGGGGAGGGGGATGCGTCAGAGCGGGAGGAAAATGCCATTTGAAATGCTAAAAAAATTTGTTTAAAAAAAGCTTAGGCACTAATTTACGTTACGCTACGTCGCATAGCCACACGGTAACGTGACGTGAACTGCCATTCCGTAGTCTCTCTACTTTCAGCTCCAGTTCCGCTTCTGGTTCCATTCCGTTTCCGTTTCGTTCCCCTTCTCCAATCCTCTCTCTCTCTCTCTCTCTCTCTCTCTCTCTTACTTCAGTCACAGTAGTTTTGTTGCACGAAGACGCGGACACGTGTCCTGTGCTATTAGAAATTGTATCTACTAGGATTTTAGGTTGTGCAGGCGGTGCAGTGCATCCTAGTCCCAGACAATGCTCTGCTGGAACTCCACGACACGGTCCCAGGGGAACTCCGGCTCCGGCTCCAGGTCGAGGTCCATCGTCTCTGCCAGCGAGCGCCTGATGCGAGTGCTGCCTTCCAGAGCCGGCTCTGGGAGTGTTGTCACGGGCGAAGCTGCCGCCGGTTCTGATTCCTGCTCCTGTTCCACCAGCTGCTGCTGCTGCTCCTGCGCCTGAAGTGTGGTCCTGGCCTCCTCGCTCGCGGGCGTACTGCTGCCTGGCTGCTCCTCGGTGCCGGTGCCGGTGCCAGTTCCACTGCCAATTGCCTCAATGGGCGCCAGGTCGCCGCGTCGCTCGTTGTTCCGTCCGTAGTTGCTGCCCGGGAAATTGTTGATGGAGAACTGATCGGGCCGGAAGTTGGCCGACGAGGAGCTGTGGCTGCTGTGGGTGCTCTCGGGACGATTCAGATACTGGTAGGAGCTGCTGGGGCCTCCGCTCTGGAAGGACTGCTGGTCCTGCGGCTGGTAGTTGGAGCTGATGGGCGATCCGCCGCCGTTGCTGGAGGAGCTGCCACTTCCGTAGATGGGCCTGCCGTAGCTGTCCTTCTGCCCGCCAATGGAGCTGGAGCTGGAGCCGCCCACAGAGGGACGATAGAAGGGCTTCTGGAGCTGGTAGCGCTTCGGGGGCTGGCTGCTGGGCTTGCGGATGGAGTAGCCGGGCTTGACGCACATCATGCCAAAGACCCGGATGCCGGGAACACTCGCATATGTGGGCTGATCATGGGCCATGGGTCCCTCTATCGAAGGGGGGAGTATTAGGAGATGTTTTATGGGGACCTATGTGATGTATATTTACCCATTTTGAAGTGATCGGGACAGCGACAGATGACCAGGTAATGGGATTTGCCAGTCCGTGTGTTTTGCAGTGCCAGCAGGGACCAGTCCTTGGGCGAGCGGCACTCTCGCATCTCCGTGGTAGCCTCACAGGTCTTGGCCAGCGTGATGGCCTAATCATGCAAAAGGAAAAGCCCAGAGAGAAAGAGAGAGAGAGAGAGAGAGAGAGCAGAGAGTGAGTAGGGGAACGGATACTAATTTCGGGGCGTATCTTCTGTCTAGACGGTGTCTACTAATAGCTGCGACGATTAGACATTCACTTTGGACCCACAGGCGCACAGGGGCACAGGGCGGATGGCGGATGGCAAAGAAAGTAACCCGATCTCATGATCATGACTCTAAATTGAAAGCCCACATGCTAAACGTCTGGCTCTGCCTCCCTGTCTGCCTCCCTGCCTCCCTGCCTGCCTGCCTGTCTCTAGCTGTCGCTTTAGAGCCTCAAACATACCCAAAACAGGAGCAGCCAAAGGCCCAGGGCTCCCACCAGCCTCCAGACAGGAGAAACATTTTAGGCAGACAGAAATTGCTTTTGCTCCGCTTTCAATTGGCCGATGCTTGATTGTCCTTTAACTGATTTACAGCCTCAACTACTGGCGGGGGCTACTGGTTCCTGCCCCAGAGTGCCAGAGTGGAGTAATTTGATTGACTCTTGCGGCGCTCGTTTGCATGTGGCAGCAACAACGGCAGCAGCAGCAGCAGCCAATTCAGGCAAAGTTTTTTCCACTTTTCCGCTTCATTCCTCTCCGCTTCATTGGCTCTCGATGTGGCATTCAGGTTAATGCTGTTGCTGTTGCTGCTGCTGCTGCTGTTCCAGTTTTTCCGCTGCCTTCTATTGCTCTTGTTTTCCAGCTAAACGCATTTTCATAATTTGCTGTACAGTTCCGGCAAAACACCAACAACACAGAAACACAGCAAGTGTTGCATTTAACGGTAAAGTGAAGTGTAATTATGACAATGTCTGGCACTGCCCACACGCCCGCTTCTACTGCCTGTGAGAGACACCTACCTCCTCCTCGTACCTCCCCTTTCTCTCCTGAGTTCTCCTGAGTGTGCTCTCTGTGGACTGTGGACAGTGGACAGTGGACACCTGTGCTGAACGGTGGAGCACTCAACCTACTGCTTGACCATTAAACTATTAAAAATGCTTTTTATTATTTAATTTATTTGAACATTTCTCCTGTGCTAGTCGACTGGAGGGAGAGCGGTTCAGGGGGGAGGGGGCGGCATTTATAACTTAATTAAACGTACATACAGCGATGCACAGTGAAGTCTCCTCCACTGCTGGAGGGGTCCATAGATGAGAGCAGATCATGGCCAGGCAATAAAAGTGGCCCAATCATGGGCTGCAGCAGCAGTCGCAGAAGCGGAGGCATTATTGGCCAAATAATATTGTAAACCGCAAACGAACTAGCCACAAGGTGAGCTCCCAGTGACCCTGGCCCAACAGACCAACAGACCATCCGATCGTGCCACAGCGGAGAAGTGAGAGTCGTAACCGCAGACGCAGGAATCAATTTTATGAGTGATCAGTGGATCAGAGTGATCCACCAAATGATCCTCAATCATCCTTTGTTAGACGATCTTCGTTCGGATGATAATTTTCGCGGGTTCCCACTGATTTTTTGCAGCCATTCATTTGGCTTTTCCCCTGAACCACTGATCTATTAAATGATCCTCAATCTTTGAATGAATACGCAGCTCACTTCTGTGAGATCAGCAATGGATTTCCCTATTTTCGAGGCCACTGCTGGCTGATCTGCCAAATGATGCTCAATCCCATGAATTGCTGGCTTTCTTCTTCTCCAATTGATTTTCCTTTTCCAGGTTTTCCCCTCAACAAATGATCTTCAATTCCACAGCCCGCAGATTCGCAGCTCTCTTGATCGTGCTGTTTCTCAAAATGGACTGTGATCTCCACCTCCCAGTGGATGTGATGTGCTCCATCTCCTCTCTATAATTTACTCCCACTCTTGGGATCGGATGGATCCTCTATCGACTCATAGTCTCCTGTACCGCAATTTCCCTCCCACTGATCGCATCTTCTATTGATTCATTTAAAAAGCAATGAAATATTATTTGTGGTCAGAGCATCGACGGCTGCTTCCTGCAGTCGTGAACTTGCAACGCAATCTAATGATCTTCCCCTATAAATCTCAATTCTCTAATTTCCAGTGTTTCCCCAGTGATCTGCAGACAGCAGACATCATGCAATTAGCCAAGTGATTCAGATGCCAATCGCCAGTGGCCCACTGGCTATTCAAGAGAGATCTGTGGATGTTCTTACCTTCTTTTTATTATCACCAACCAATTTTGTGGTATGCTGATCGTCTTCATTCAGGCTGGCGGAGCAGGGATCACGATATCTGGGAAAGGAAAGGAAATGAAGGGAGGGGAGGCAACACATTGTCGGATTAGATTAGATTCTCCATCGCGGGATTAATTAGAAGTTGCCGAGTGGCCAGTGGGCGAACCCTACTCCTAATCCTTAACCCAATCCCAATCCCAATCCCAATCCTTAGCGGAGACCACTCACCTTGATGGACAGGCGCACAGCGGCTGGGTGTAGTTGAGCCTCACGTAGACGGCGTTGCAGACCTGCTGGATGGCGCACTCGGGCAGCAGATAGATGTGTTGATTGTGCGGGTAATAATGATATTTTGTTGGTTTCGCTGTCGCCGTTTTCTGCAAATGAGGAAATGTGGAGCAGAGAGAGAGAGAGAGAGAGAGATTTAGATGTGATTGATGTTGATGGTGATTGATGTGGCCAAAAGGGTTTCTATTTGACCAGCAATTAAAGTTGCAGCCAAGTGGCGTACGAGTAACGTCTCGCTGTTTCTCTGTGGCATAGATGAAGTGCGAAATTGAAGCTCTCCCCCTTTGGGAGTAGTCTCCTTTTTTTTATGTATTTTTTTTGAAGTTTTAATAAGAAAAGAGGGGGCTTCGGCTTCTATGCATTCAAAGTAGTCATCGGATGGGAGAAGAGCGGAGCGGATTGGGGTGGAGTGGAGTGGAGCGGAGCGGAGTGGAGGAGCAGTCTGCCTTGGCCAAAGCAGGTTAATGGCAAACGAGACCCTCACATAATGCCACACAAAATTGCTTGGCTCCGCACTTGAGAGATGAGTTGCTGTTGCAGTTGCAGTTGCTGTTGCTGCAACTCGCCTTTTTCGCTCCACCACAATATGAGAAGTTGATGCCACAACGGACGGATGGGGATGGGGATGGGGAATGGGGCACCCAAGTTATTAAGAAATTGATGCAACACGGAGGGGACTCCAACTATCCAACTAACCAACTAACCATCCATCCACCCATCCATCCATTCCGTGTGTGTGTGTGTGTGTGTGTGTGTGTGCACGACTCGTAACCCTGGGTAACTGCCAAACGCACTTTTACTTTGTCGGAGTGGAGGAAGGGGTGGGGGGAGAGCTCTGGTAATTTGCCCTCAACCCAACAAAAAACTCATGCCATGCCATGGCCCTGCCCCGCCCTGCACTGCCCCATCAGCCACTTCCTTCCTGCATTTCCCAGTGTGTTTACCCACTCGCGTTTTTCATGTTTTCATTTAGAAACTTCTGATGGATCCCATTGCCCCTTCCTTTTGTTTGGCTATTAAAAAGTTTTTTAGTTAAATTTTTAGCTTTGTTTTTGCTTTCAGTAGGGGATTTCAGATATTTATGACACCATTGAAGGGGCACCTCTCGCTCAGTAGGTATTTGTTTAATTATCAAGTAATCCAAGTGGTTCCATCATCATTATCGAGAGCAAACCCAGCCATGATATGATACGTTTATGGTGTATCAATGCGTGAAGATTCCTGGAAAACGAGCAGAGTCTTCAAATGGGTCTGAATGAAAGGTATCTTAATGGTTTTATTAGTTCAGAAAATAAAGAAAGAGAGAGAGAGAGCAAGTTAAAGATAGATTAACGCAATTATTAGAGCCAAGAGTGAATTTATGGGAGGGAAATGGAAATGGAAATGGAAATGGCAGATTAACCAACGCAATTATAATGAATGATGGGAGTAAGTACTCGTGAATCAACTGAAGAGGGAGATGATTCGATTGAATGAAATGGACTTGAGAAGGAAACTGATTACGAAAAGAATTTCACAGTGAATAGATTTACGCAGAGAATAGATCTTCGCAGAGAATCTTTAGGAGAGAGTAGATCTCCATGAGAGCAGAAATATAACAAACTCTATATGGAGTAGGGAAGTGATAGACCATTTTGCATTCCGTTTATTTGGTAAATTCACCAAGATCCGTTTACCCTTTGCCCTTTCGACGGAGCCATCGCTCTACTTAACTTCCCCGTTCTGCTGTTGATGATTTACCATCAATCTATTTCACTCTCTTTCTCTCCCCATTTCTCTCACCCACTTGTACTTCCATTAGACAGTCCTTTCCCCTGGCGAACCGCTAACAGTACGATAGGATTCCTTTCCCCTACTTAGCACATAATTCAACTGAAAGCATCTTTGGTTTAGTGCAAATTACAGGGCACATGATCCACTGCGGGGGAAACCGCAGGAGGAGGAGCGTCATGGCAGCGGGTACTTCCCATGTCAGTCATTTGCGAGGCAACCCAGTCACAGCCATAGTCATAGCCACCTACTGTCAGGTAGGTCCAACAGCCACAACCTCCCACCTCCCACCTCTCTCCCCTCTCCCCCTCTCCTTTGTTGTGGCAGCTCCTTTTTGAGAGTGATTTACACTGACCCTCAACCATTATTATTGAATTTTTCCTCCATCTCTATGCCCCCCAGTCCCCTCGAAAGAGGGGGAGGGCAGCGGGCACCCTATTTGGCGTCAGCTGGTTGTCGCTTCTGTCCAAATGTCCAAACTGTCGCCGCCACTTGCTGCCCCCTTTCCCCCTGCTGTACTCTCCCCTTGTGGCAGGCAGGCAGGCAGGCAGACAGACAGACAGACAGACAGACAGTCAAGGAAGTCAAGGAAACCCCACTCTCATTGTTGCCTGTCTCTTTCACTTTGGTTAAGTAGATTTTTAAATATTTACCATGTTCGTTGGACAGGGGCCAAAGCAAACGAGAAAGAGCGGCTTCAGCTTTGGGGCAACGCACCCAAGGATACCCTGGAGGATCACCTATGCATCTGTGGATGCAGTTCTTGGAGTCTTGCCCCGATTGTGACCATCAAGAAAATAATTTAGAAGGTAGGAAAACGTTTCTTTATAAGCATAACACCCATACTCTATGTAGGGTATATTCTCTTGGACAGGGGATCGCTGGATCGAGGAAGGGTAACCCTAACTAGGGCCCTGAGCCTGAGCCTGGGCCTGGGCTCCAAAGAATTTTCCACGAATTGCGAATTAAAGCGTTTTGCTGTTGTCCGCTTTCCAGTCCGCTATAGCTGTTGCTCTGTGGCTGTGTGGCTGTGTGGCTGTTCACACAGGTTAAAGTTCAGTCGGTGGCAGTTAGCAAGAGAGAAGATCCCCCGTAACCCCCCGTCTTCCCTGGCCACCCAAGTGCCACTTGAAAATCGTGTTCCCTGCTGCAAGCTTCCTGCAATTTAAAGTCACTTTTGGAGTTGCAGTTGGACTCCAACATTGGGACTCTGAGACTCTGAGATGGAGTCGGAGATGGAGATGGAGTCAAAGTCAGAGTCGGGGATCGAGAGTCGGGTCTCTCTTTGGAATCCCATCGCCGCGACCTTTCACGGTCTCAAGTTGTTTTCTGTTTTCCGTGTTGTTGTTTCTTTTATTTTCTTATTTTCTTTTTTGTTTTTGTTTTTTTGTTTGTAGTTTTTCCCGCTGTAGGTTTTTGCTGGTTTTGTTTTTGGAGTGCCATGAATTGCGTTTTGATTGAAAAGAAAGTGACATTTCCGTTGATTTTCCTTTTGCCCAGAATGCTCTTTCCCCTTTCCTCTGTGCCTCTCTTTTTGCTCAAAGTTTTCCCATTTTTAGTGGAGCTGCACTCTTCTTCTTCCTCTTCTCCAATGCTAATTTTTCATGGCTTTTCGCCCATGGAAATGACGCTGAAAATTTGTTTGTGTTTGTGTTTGTATTTATCCCCTAACAACACACAACACAACACAACACAACAGAAAACTGCAGAACAAATACGAGTTGCATGCAGCAAACAGTGGCAGCTGCCAGCAAGTGCCTGAAACTTTGTACCATGGCGTATGCGTGATTTGTTTGCTGATGTTGCAGCCTTATTGACTTGTTGCAGTGCCCCACAGCCACTTGATTAGCCCCGCCCGACACTTGATTAGCTGCCATTCATTGGTGGAAATTCGGAAAATGTCAGAGCCGAAGCGCAGCTCAAATGTTTGGTATTTTGCGGGAAATTCATGAGCGAATGAAAGTGGGGCTTTCGGTGGATTGGTTTGTTGCATTTTTGGCTGCTCGTACAAATGGTCCATAATTATGGATAGATGGATTAAAGGAGAATTTCCAGCTTGAGTATCTGTAGGGGAAATACCTATTCGAATGCCAAATAGAAAAGTAGATATCTCTTATTGGATGTTGAATTAATAGCAACATTCTAAGCCATCTCCCAACCGATTCATCGCAGTCCCTAAGCATTAATCTATCTTCTTTCGCGTTCCCTCCCAAAGACACTTGACTTTCTGGTTTGTGTATTCTTGTGGCCTCCAACAAGAGTCCTGCAGCAGCAACACTTCTTGGATTTCAAGTCTGCGAGGCAGCAGCAGCCACAAGTACTGCCACAACGACTGCTCCGACTACTAGTGCTGGTGCTACTACTGCTATATGCACACAAATACATATATCCTCTTGTAACTCAGTCGCCATTTAGAGGCTTGATTTATGCCGGCAGCTCGAAATTTACTTTTAATGAGAGACAGCAACAGGGGAAGCGGCAGCCAGGCAGCCGGGCAGCCGGCAGCAAAAGTTAAACGCATGTAACTGACAGGCAGCGGCAGCGGCAGCGGCAGCTTGTATATTGTATCTATATATCTTGCAGATGCGAAAACCCCGCCACTTGTTATTCAAATCAGCTTGAAGAGAGCTTCCAGCAGAAGCTGAAGCTGCAACAACAAAAAAAAGTAACATAA
The DNA here is from genome assembly GCA_963969585.1 of Drosophila helvetica. Taxonomy (NCBI): domain Eukaryota; kingdom Metazoa; phylum Arthropoda; class Insecta; order Diptera; family Drosophilidae; genus Drosophila; species Drosophila helvetica. The sequence goes on along the minus strand of OZ018401.1, from coordinate 71,409,408 downwards.
AATTTCACCGCTTTAGCTACTTCTCAGGCGCTCAACAGATAGAGAGTGAGAGAGAGAGAGAGAGAGAGAGAGCTAGACTCTGGCTCTCTCCCTCTCTCTGTGGAAATTTGCATAGTTAAGGCTCCCCTAGCCCCAGCTTGGCAATTAATAAATAATTTTCATTTCATTTTCATTTCGAAATTTGATTTAATTATGTGAAAGTCTTTGAATGACTCTCAGTCGAGCCGCCCCCGCCCCACGCCCCTTCGCTCTTTAAAGCGAGAAAGAACACAAAATTAGTTGCCATTATTTAAGTTTTACTTGCCCCCTTCCCCCTTTCCCTGTTTGTTTGTTATTTAATTTTATGCTCAAAGTGAAAATGAAATCGCTTTTCAAGTACTTTCGTTGTTGGTTCGTTCGGCCTTTGCTTGTTTTCATTGTTATCTATAAAGCGTGAAGTTTCAAGTAGTTTGTCTACTCACGGATGTATGTATCTTTGTATCCCTGTATCTCTGTATCCAGCCTACGAGTATCCGGAGTTTTCTACTATTTCTACTTCTACTTTTTCGGACCTTTTTCTTTCTTTTTTTTTCTTTTTTTTGGTTTTTTTTTTTATCCAACGACACGACAAGCTACCGAAAATCTTTCACCTGAGGCGCACTTGTGGGGGATTGCTTGTACTCGCATGTACCCTCTTATTGCAGACGGAAAGTCAGTGGGATTTTGACGGGGTGTTTGCAGCGGCAGCCACCATGGGAACCTTCGAGTCCACTGGGGAATCTCCGATCTGATAACACCATTTTTGCATAATTTTCCACAAACTTGAACAACTTTACACCAACAAAATAAGCCCTTGCTATTCGGTTGGAACATGGATAACTTTTTGGTAATTAACCGCAAAATTAGCAGAGAAACTCATGGTGAATGTGATCTGCTCGCTTATGGGAAAGTTTGAACAGCGAATACACTTCGTTCGTGTCATTCTGCCATTGAAAAAATAATCAACGAAAAGAACAGTCTATAGTTACAATCTTTTCGCGGAGTTGACTCTCATAGGAACCGATCAATCTTCTAGGGTAGCAATAGCTTCGGTCCCTCGGGGCTCTATTTCCACTCTCGTTGGCACTTCTGTTGAATGTTCGGGTTTTTCTGTTTTTCTGTTGTTAACTGAAGTTTCTCATGCAAATCCACGCAAAGTCAGTCGCTTGTTTGTTTGTTTGTTTATTTATTTACCATTATTTATTTGTTTGGCCAACGCTTTTTCCGCCTTTGAGGTCCAAGCAATTGTTAATCATGATCATGCTGATGATCATCATCATCATCATCATCATAGTCTCGTAACATGGCATCCAGCAACCAATGGATGCTGCTTCCCTCAGTAAAAGTCATTCCACAGTCAAGTGCCGAATATCTCCAGCTGTGGCTCTTCCACTTCCACATTCACATTCACATCCACTTCCTCCTCTATTTCTCTACTCAGTAGAGTCTACTGTCTCTCTACTGTTTCTCTTCTGTTTCCCCTGTGGATTGGGCAGCCCCCAGCTACTCTCCTCTGAAGATCTCAACACTCTCTCAAAACTCTGGAGTGCTTTATGTCCGCGGGTTGTAATTAAAATGTTCAATAAATCGTCAAACTTGATTGTCGATATTTTTATAACAAGCCAAGCAAAAGGCGGGGAGGGGAGGGGAATGCATACTCGTAAAGTGAGGGGCTCTAACGGATGTGGTTCTGCGTATAAATCGCGCTCTGTAGGTTAGAGTTCAGCTTATGGGGGCTTCAGGGAAGCCAAGATTGGCTGTCAGGAAGAGGAATAAACCCACTCGATATGGTTCGTGGAGAGAGGTGCGGCAAAGACAATCATCTATGGTTGATGGGAGTTTCGGAATTGATTCTCTTGAAGCTTGGAAGAATGAAGATTCAATTGAGGAAAAATATCCTACAAAATATAAGGTTTAGGGCTCTTAGATTCAGCGAATTCCATCATATATTATAGTATTTGCAGATGGGTTTCTTCCAACTTTGCTATTTTCCCTGTGAGCAAGTGTAAGTAAATCCTGGAGGTTCTTCTTCCATTTTCCATTTGTTTCTTTAATGTGCCACCATCTCTGTGGCATAATCTTGGGACCTGGCCTAGACATTCAGGCCAAAGTGGTATCGCCTTGCCTTTTCTCTCCGCGCATGCGTAACTGGTATCCATCTTCGGCGGTGTTACAATTTTTTGCTGCTGGAGCCGCTGCTGCTGCGCATAACTTGTCAAACAGCAAACAAAGGTGGAGCTGCGGCACACATAGAAGATGGAAGATCAAGATACCCCTGGAGATTGCAGAAGAGCCAAGATGAGGCAGCAGCCGCATTTAAGGCAATTACATGATTCGGCTGTGCAAAAAGGCATATTGAATAATCCAATGCAGCAGCAGCTGCCACATTCCATAACCAATTCCGGAATAATGACCAGAGACGTGATCATAATTGTCACATTGTCAGAGAGCCAGAGCCAGCTTCATCGTCATTGTCATTGTCGAATCAGAAACAGAAACGGAATTGGATGTGGTATCAGAATAGGAATCCGAATCATACAGAATCCGTTCAATTTGTCATCGTTCCGGCGGACGCTAATTTGTCCTAATTTGTTTCTAATGCCATTATTCGAGCAGTAACAATATATGTCTGGTCATAAGTCCCCCCATAAGATCTCTACGAGAATTACACGATTTCTATGCTTCCGTAATGCCCAGAGTGCCGTAATAATAATATTTTTATTGCCCTCTCCTCTCTCTCTCTCTCTCTCTCTCTCTCCTTCTCTCTTTACGTGTAGTACTGCTTTTTTTTCTACTGCTGCTGCTGCTGCTGCTGCTGTTGGCCGAGTTTATTGTTCTAGTTTTCTGCGTGTGTGTGTGTGTGTGTGTGTGTGAGTGTTGGCCACTGGGGAGCCCTGTGCTCTTCTCGGACAGAGGTCCGGTGCCTCTGGATCTGTCGGGTCTCTGGGGTCTCCTCTCCTTAACAGTAGTTCTTTCGCTCGATGGTCGTTGGTTAAGGTTTGTTGAACCCTTAATGAGTTTAAATGCAAGATATGATATGGTTTTTAATGTACGTTTATGACTTACATTTACTTGTAGGTACTCTGTTTTTTTTTTCTTCTGGTTTTCTGGTTTTTATTCCGCTTTTTGGGACACTTTGTGGGACAAAGTTAATGTGGCTGCCATTACGGTAACGATTCGGTCATGATACCAAAGGGAAGTCGGACATTAGCCTTCTGGACTGTAGTATGGTATGGTATGGTGTGGTGTGGTGTGGTGCGGGGTGGTCTCTGTTCGGAGCGGAGCGGATGCTTGGAACATGTATTGTTTTTTTTAGGAGAGGCAAAGGTTGCCTTTCGGACCGTTGGATATGTTGGAAAGCTTAAATGAAATATTTCACTTGCATGGGGAGAATTTTCAGTGGCTAAAATAGACAAATACTAAAATCCCGAACAATTCTTTAATACCTACTAATCAAAAATTGCATAAAAATGTATATCCATTTAACGAAGATAAATCTATATTTATTGGAGACATTTTAAGGCAAAATTTAAGTTTGCTTCCAAGACAAATCTTCCGTTCAATTGTGTATAAAGGTGGTCATATGACCCACCATTTCTCCCGTTTAAACCTTTTTCCCTGCCAGAACTCTCTCCCTCTCGGACACCTGTTCATTTCCATGTAAATGTTCTTTTACGAAAATCACTTTCCATATCCGAAAACTGAAAGCCTGAAACCCTGATTAGCCATCACTTTCTTCCATGCTCTTTCGCCCTTAGCATGTAAAATAAATAGCCCCCCACCCATCCCACCCCCCTCCCTTTGCAGGTATTTGCTGAACAAATATAGACAGAAATAATAATGGTGCAAGCGAAATGGGCATGGAATCCATACTGGCAATAGATGATGGTTCTGGGCTGTGGCTTCCATTCCTCAGTCGGGGGTTCTGTTCTGGTCATTTACCTTCAGCCAAACAAAAACCGAAAAACAAAAACGGTCAAAATGTTTGGGTTTCTGTTGGTTTCTTTGGTTTGTGGCTTTTTACCGCTAATACACGCATAATAAACTATGGTCGAAGCACTGCCTCTGGGCTTTGTCTTTCCCTCCCCCCACTGCCCTGCCGACACCACCAAAAGGGAACGATTTAGGCCCCTTCTTTGTGTCTGCCACTCACGTACCGCAAATGTCGAGGGGGGAGTGGGGAGGTGGTGGTCATTGTCTGATTGAGAAGCGGCAGCTTACCTGCAAAGAAAGAAAGAAAGAAATGCGAAGAAAGCGAAATTAGTATTTGGTTGTGTCAAAATAATGGCCTGGCTTAAACATTTCAGCAAAATGGCAAAAAGAGTAAATTCTTCTCACTTTAATTTGAATTTGAATGGTTTACTGTGGCTCTGGCTCTGGCTGTGGCTGTGGCTGTGGAGGGCAGCCAGCAGTCCCAAGAGATGGCTACAATTTGACATTTAAACAAGCCATTAACTTTCCAGGAGGATTGGGCCATTGGCGTTCTCTAGAGGTACTTCAAATTAAATAAAAAGAGACTGCAAATAATTCCATCGGCAGCCTAATTACCACAGAGAAGAGAGAAGAGAGAAGAGATATCTTTTGTCTCTAATATAATATGCAGTTCTCTGCTGCTGCTGCTGCTGCCTCTGCTGCTGCTGCCTCTGCTGCTGCTGCCCTGTCTCTGGGGCTGCTTTTTGGGGCTTGGGGCCAAACACTTTCTTTATTGGACTTTCTTTCGCAGTTTTCTTTGTACTTTTCCTTGCCATTTTCCTATGGTCTTTATCAAAGTAGCGCACATTGCACATCTTATTCACCGCCAAAGTCTCCTCCTGCCAGAGCTGGCCCTGCGGTTACATTTCGGCTTTTGTTTTGCATCTCTGACAATCTTTTCTTTCGCATGGCTTTTCCTTTGGAGCAGCAGCAGAAGCAGCAGCAGCAGCAGTGGTACGAGAAAAAGAGGTGAGAGATAAAGATGCCGACATTACGCGCTTTGCATTTTCCATTTTCCACTTTACATTTTACATTTTTCTCTGCCTGTCTGTGCACTGGTTTTCCCTCTGTCCATCTGTCTGTCCATCTTTCTGTCTGTATTTTTTCTGTGTTAATTATAAGCTTCCGCTCGGAAAAGGGCAGCATGTTGCTGCTGCTGCAGTGATTCTTTGATAAACGAGAGGACAGAGGAATGCAAGGGGCAGGCTAATGTCTATATTAGCTGGATGTTGCCACAGGTTGCACAAGCTTTGATCGGCATTTCAATGGGTTTCCAAGTAGTTTTACTTGAAAGGCGGATATCTTGCTTAGAAACTTGCTTGTCAGACAGTTTCCCTTTCCCAGAAAATGGTGGAAACCATGGGTATTCCCTGCCTTTGTACAGATTTCTATAACCATTTGAAAAATAGGTTCTATCTGTCAAGGAATCGGGATAGCTCAGGATTGCTGTGATGAATCTGCTCATCTGAAAGAAGTTTTCACCATCGTTCTTGGGAACCAGAGGACAGGAGATACAGCAGAGTGGAGAGTGGAGAGGAGGGGTGGTCGGGTGGTCGGTCATAGCTGAGGCTGTCACCTGGGCAGCGCAATGGATTCCAAAGGAATTTCCTTACTTTCCCTTGATGAAGAGTTCTTTTTTATCATTGTTCTAGAGTATTATCGGCTACCGAAGGAACTTCTTTATGGAGGGGAGACGATCGTTAATGTGTCGTCTCTGGCTGAGGCAGAAAAAACAGCAAGTCGGCAATATAAAGCGAATACCAATCCCTATACCCATTCCACTTGATCAATCAACCAACCATCTATCTATCTATCTACCTATCTATCTATCTTTATATCTTTTTGCTATGTGTGCTGCTAAATGCCAAAGAGATAGATCCCCAACAGCAAAAAAAGGTGTCCATCAGAGATGGCTAGAGGATCATCCGCATTCACATCCGCAGTTGGCATTTGCGACAATTGCCATAGTTGCAGGTATTTGCCGATTTGCATTTCATGGCTACAGATACAGTGAAAGAAGAGATACAGATAGATAGATGGATAGATAGATGGATAGATAGATGGATAGATAGATAGATTGATAAGTAGCTACGTTCATGTTCGCTTAACAGTAAAGGCAATCCCCTCAACTGGGTAGAATGTATCTATTAGATACATGGCTGCCCATGGCTCAGCATTTACAGCTATCAATCATAATTAAGTGAATGATAATCAAAATGGACAGCATTATGAAAGCTCTATGCTGCATCCCGCTCCGCGGACACTCCACTCTCCATTTGGATCTCCATTCGGATCTCCGTTGCGGTCATCTGTTCATCTGTTCTGTTGGTCTCGGTCTCGGTCTGGCTGGGTCTTCTCTCTTCTCTATTATTATAGATAATGATAAAGAGAGGCAGATCGAGCGGATCGCAGTGGAGTGGAGCGGAGATGGAGTCCCATTCTCATTCTGTGGTCGTCGGTTCGTTGCGGCACCGTTATGCAGGTCAGCAGCAGCCTCCACCTCCTCCTGCAGTCTCTCGATCTTCACACTCTCTGCTGCAGACTGAATCTGAATCTGTATCTGAATCTGAATACCGCTGCTCATCTCGTATGCAAACGCAGTGCATTCCACAGACAGAAGAGGAGACAGAGAGACTACCTCTGAGAGATGCACTACCCCCCTGAGAGTGGAGGGGCTTGTATCTCTCATTGACATGCCAACTGGATGGCAAATTTAGCACGCTATGATCCGCAGTTGCAAGCAGTCGCTTGTTGCCGCTTGTAGCTTTCATTTTGCTGCCCAGGTGACAGCCTCAGCTATGAGTAGTTGTTGCCACCACCACCTCCACCACCCGACCACCATTCCTCTCCACTCTGCACTCTACACTCTACTGTATCTTCCGTCCGCTGGTTCCTCTGGTTCCTCTGGTTTGCCTGCCAGGCACATTAATTTATTAGTTGCACTTGCTTGTTGCGCTGTAAAAGATACGCACACGTTGGCTGCGATATTTTTTCCTGCTTTCCTGCTTTCCTGCTTGCAGCCATCCCAGCCCAGCTTTCCACCGCAAGTCCGTTGCTTGGCTGCTTCTTGGATAGTTGTCGCCTATCAAATTACCCAACAACTGCTGGCTGGCTGCTCTGTGGGCCAGGCTAACATCAGTCCCCAGTCCCCAGTCCACAGTCCAGAGACCCAGACCAAGACCCAGAGATTCTGCCGTTGTTAGAGGATGCGATGCCACTGCTCTGGGTGAGAGGAGGGTTCGCATGAAATTATTGAGGTTTATGCGTTGGTGTATATCGTGTATTGTAAACTCTTCATCTTTGGCACAGGAATTTTCAGGGTTTTTTTTATGGGTTCACGCGGGTTGCACTTAAATCTTTCCATTGCATCATTAATCACTCGTGAAGTGGCAAGCTTTTATGATTTTGTGCCACTTTTGAGATTCGTTTAATGACAAAGTCGTGCCTTTCAATTCAGGGCTTTCAATTTCTTCCGTACATTCAATATGGAAAATTTCAGCTTTTCTCTGATATCTGTCTTGAAGAATATATACTCTACGATTATGTTCCTATTCAGTTGGATATTTAATCAGCTTTTTGGAATATACTTGCATGATTTTGCACTAATTTCGAATGAATCCGAATGAATTCAATCTTTCGTTCGTGTATCGGAATTTCTTGGAAATTGCAAGGGAATCAAATTAAAGAATTTCCATTCCCATTCCAAATTGAGGCACCTTCACCCATTCACTCCCATTCAGCCCCATTCACCTCCCTTCTGATTCCACGACAATTCGTTGCGCATAAACCTGTCACAATCAATTGCAGTGCCATCACCCATATGTCCAATGCCCGCCAACCATTTTGGGATGCTTTGGGATGCATCCCGGACTACTACAACGGACTACTTTGTTGCGCCTGCCCCATGCCACAACAGGCCTGTCGCCTGCCTGAATGCCTTGCCTCCCCATATATGCCTCCCCATGCATATAGGCGAGCAGGCGAGCAAGCGAGGAGCCAAACCCGATATCGCCGTCCGTTCGTCCTCCTCGGACTCCTATGTAAAAAATGTCTGGGGCGAGAGATTTGCTCATTAATTTTCGCGGCCTTCTGGGTTCCCAGTCAGCCAGGACTCCTCTGCTCTTTTGAGCGAGTATTTCTCTGTTTTGACGTTGATTGAAGATGCGGTCGTGTTATGGGTGCATGGGAACCAACAGCCCAACGGACGAGGTACAGGCCCGGGCCCAGTCCCAGTCCCAGTCCCTGCCATCCTTCTCTCTCTCCCAAAGATGATTAATAAAAACCTGAGCAAAGTTCCCCGGAATTTTCCACTTTTCCATGTGCGATCTTTGAACTCAATTAGTGCTTGTCGGAGTAGGAGCATCTATCTCTCGGACTGAGACTGAGACGGAGACTGAGACTGAGGCTGTGCCACAAATGACACATATATTGTGGCTAAAAGTTGTACTCGACTCGAATCTTGTGGCATAAATTTCCATTTCGTATGCCACGCCCCCTGTACACGCTTTTAGCCCATAAAGAAACTCTTGCTTTTTTGCAGCCGTTTCAGCCGTTTCTGGCTGTTTCTGGCAGCCTCTACTGTGGCAAATGTGGCAAATGGATAGATGATGATGATGATGATGATAAACTTCGATGACTTCATGATGATAGGGATGGATGTGGATGGGGGATAGAAAGCAAAGCGCGCTCTCTCTCTCTCTCTCTCTCTGTATCTGTCTGGTTTCTCAATATTTCACTGCATTCCACTCCTTGTTTGCTGGCCCTCCTCCCACTCTCTCCCTCTCTCTGTTTCTGTCCATAATTGAAGCATGTCCCCGTCTGTGTTTTGTACCCTTTTTGCACCATTTTGCTTTCTGCGGTTTTCCATGCCACTTAGCTCAAGCCACCTCCTACCTCCTACCACCTACCACCTCCTACTCCTCCATCTCCTCCTCCTCTTTTTACAGTCCACTCCATTCTTCATCCGAGACTGGCTGCCACTGCCACTGCAACTGCAACTTCAACTCAATTTTGTTTGTGGCCAAAAAGGAGTTTTGTGGCTTTTGTGTCCATGTTTTTTTCTCGTGCCCAATTTGTTATTTTAATGATTTCGATGGAATCTTCGCACATAATTGAGCTGCCGTCCTCCCACCGACCTTCTCCTTCTGTGCGGACTTCTGTTTTTTCTGGGACAGAAGTATCTGCGAGTTTAGCATGCAACCAAACCGAAGACCCAGACCCACAATCCACAATCCACAACCCACAGCCCACAGCCCACAAGTGTTTGCTTGCCCCATAGAAATATCTGACAAATGACCAGGCAAACACACGGACAACAGTCCAGGCCAGGCCACAACTGTATCTGCAGATAGGTGGGGTGGGGGGCAAAAGTATCTTTTGCGAGTGTAGCATGCCAGTCAAATATTTATCCATAAAGCACTTGTAACATCCGACAGCAAAGGCCTTTCAAATTCAAGCTGCCGGCAGTCGGTCTGTCTGTCTCTCTGTCTGCCCCCAAAATGAGTCTTAACCATCGATATGCTCTGATGTCTCTGATTCGAGTCATGGCTTTTCCATTGCCACGGAAATTGACACTTTGGTCGGTCGCTCGGCTGGCTGTCGCCATCGCCATCGCCATCGTCGTCTCTTATTAAAAATTGTGTCAAGTTGTCAGCAGCAGCTGCAATCAAATGTCAGTGTGTCAGTGGAGGAGTGCAACGGGCAACCGGCAACGGGCAACGTGCAACATGCAACGTGCAACAGAAGTGCAGTGGATGGCCTACAAAAGATGCAAGTCCAAGTCGAAGGCTGACCCCCCAACCCACAACCCACAGCCCACAATCACCACCTCCCGACCACACTGTCGACCCCCGATCCGATATGTCTGTAAGCGGAGTTGATGGCGTCAAATGCATTTCCCATTTCCATCCTCATTCGCTTCATGACTCGAGTACAAAAGAAAAGAAAATGAAAATGAATTTGATTGAGTTTGTGGCTGGAAAAAGTCTGTCGTTTGGTTCGAATGGATGAAGGTTATCTGTTAGCCTCTGATTGAAAGTGATGATGTTTCTGATTGATGGTGATGGAAGTTTCGATTCGGTGTACTTCGATTGTGGAACTGTTTCTGCGAAGAGATCTGCGATTAATTCTGCTTATTGTATTGATATTTATTAAGACATCTTCTGATTATTCCTTTCCAGGGTCTTTTAAGAGATATCAAATCGCTATCACATGGTTATGGTATCTTGTGGTTATCTGTGATATATTTGTATCTATATATTATAGGTATATTTCAAATATATATACTATTATTTCCTGGTGCTCAAGGATTTCCGCTGGTAGGATATCTGTCTTTGAGATTTGTTCTGGCCTTTCAGGTATTTCTAGTAAATATAGAACTATTCTGAAGGTATTCATCTTTCAAAATCTACAAATTGTATCTGTTCATTTCATAGATACATATCTGTATCTTCCCTCTATGCTCTAGATATTCCTCTAAATACCATAAGGTTTTGTCTTCGATTCTTGCACGATTTCTGCTTGATCCAATAGATATTTATTGTTTTTTTGATTTCTTTTGAGTCTTCTGTTAGATCTTATCACTATCCTTGAGATGCATTGTGGCTATACATATGTATCTGTCTGTTGTCTATCACCCATTGGCTGTATGCCTACGGACTTCATCATCTTTTGGTTATCCTACAGATATCTCCTGGCTGTTATTTCTCAGTTTTCTTCTTCTGTTTATTATACACATATCTAATGTTTATTCTCCATATAGTATATCCCCTCCCCCTACATTGTACATATTTCTCTCCAAACATGAATTCCTGAATTGCTGAATGGCCCACTTCCATCCATCTTAAAATCTCCATGGCAGAGCCATCCAAAGATCTATAAATTAATTGCACTTTCTAAAGAAAATAAAAGAAAAACAAAGAGGAAAATAATCAAGTAATTTGGCGATGAGCCATAAATTCAAAAGAAATCAAAACTCGATTTGCGGTCGAGAGGCAACTCTGACCCGAAGGTCGCTGCAATTAAAGACAGGGAAAGATGCCTATCGATCGCAGCTCAAGTCGGGAGAGAGAGAAGACTTTCCTACTTGAACATGCAACATGCAACCCACACACACACACACACACAAATAAACACACAAACACACACACACAAACACACTCCAAAGACAGAGAAGAGCGAGGAGTCGCTCCATCAGTCACTCGAGAGACCAGAGACCAGACACAGATACTCGCTCACGACAGGTGAATGCAATCAACGATTCGAAATTCGAATATAATGCTGAAAATTGTTCGAGTGAGTATTTTGAATGGCAAATGCTTCAATGCTGAAGCCGTTTACAACTCTTTTTTACAGCTTCTTTCGATGCTGCAGATGCTGCAGATGCTTTGCTTTATGTTTTCTTTAGTGGATCAACAACTTTTACTCCACTTTCGGCATTCAGCATTCAGCATTCAGCATTCAGCGTGCGGCATTCGGCGAGTAGGAGAGGCGCTAGAGTCATGAAATTTATGTCTAATCCAAAAGAAAGTGCTCTGGGGGCGGGCCACGGCCACCATTCTCATCTGCTAAAGTCCGAACCACCATTGACACCAATGTGGCCCCCACATCCACATGTTGCCAGCCCATGCCGCATGCCCCATGTCCCATGCCACAGATGTACGAGTATGTACGAGTATGTACGAGTATGTGCCTGCCCCTGGGTGGCATTTTGTAGGGCATTTAAATTGCTAATTTTTGTTTGAAACCAGGAACCAGGAACCAGGAACAACCGACAAAAGCTGCTGCAGCTTCTGCTCTGTTCTGCATTTATTTATGCTTTTTTTCCTCTACAGTGTTTTCTGTTTTCTGTTTTTGTTTTTTGTTTTGCTTATAAATTGTAATTTCTTGTCCTCCCAACTTGAAATGCGCAAAAGTTATATGTACCTTCTTCAACTATTCGAATTCGTACCGGCCTGGATCTAGACCTGGGCCTGGGCCTGGGCCTGGGCGGGGTGCATAATTTGCTGACTTCCTTCTGCTTTATGGCCAGGGCTCTGTTAGAAAATTGTTAACAAATGGCGGGGGGGCTTAAAGCCCACAGGCTGGAGACAGTTTATGTCTCATGGAAATGGAAAAACCCTCCCATCCTTCGGAGCAGGAGTATCCCAAATTTCCGTTTATTCCTGTTGATGCTAGACAAATGCATTGGATTTTCATTAACCACATAGCCATCTTCCATTAATAAATCCATCTCTGGTCAGATTATCCAACAGTCGTCTCTCCCATCGAAATGAGCCAAATTGAGTTTTCTGGCCTGAGATTTGTTTTTTGGGAAAGTGCATTTCGGGCATTAAATTTATAGACCATAAATGCTCAAATGCCATGCATCCCCTGAGCATGGATATGGACATGGATATGGATCCATCCACTCTTATAAATTATTTATCAATTTGATGTTGCAGCAACCAGGCAGCAGGCAGCCAGCAGGCAGGCAGTCAGCCAGCAGGCAATGCACCAATTGAATTAGCCATCAAAATGGCAAACAAAAAACAAAAAAGAAAAATGTGATTTAAATGCAATTGGTTTCTGCCTGGCTCTGTGGATCTACTCTATGAGTACGTACAATTACACGACCTAGAAAGCCAAAGCAGCAGAAAGTAACCCGAGAAAGAGAGAGAAGAAAGCCAAAGCCAAAGCCAAAGCCATAGCCATAGATAGAGCCCCTGCCACAGCCACAGCCACAGAGCCACAGATCCTCAGTCGAACTTCAACTTCAACTCCAAGTCGAAGTCGAAGTCGAAGTCAAAAAAAAAAACACACACACACACACATCGAAAGACAAAGAGCCGCAGATACAGATACAGTTTCGATGGGGAGTTTGGAGTTTTGTGCGGGGGCCCCCAAGACACGAATGAAGAATGAAAGATGTTGCAAGTATCTCATAGGTCGCTTGGGTCTCTGTAATGCAAATAGCTGCAGTTGTTCCGCCGCAGTGGAGAGGGCACCCTCCTCCGGCACCCAGCACCCAGCTCCCAGCACCCAACTCCAACTCCAGCTCCAGTTGTGTAGTAGAGACATTCGCAATTAGTTTGCCAAATGCTGTGAGATCTTAATTTGGTCGTGAGTCGTCGTTGTAGTCGTCGTCGTCGTCGTCGTTGTGGGTGACGGCTGCAAGGGGCATGAGGCATGGGGCATGTGGCAGGCAGGGAGACAGGGTCCTACACATTTGACTCGACGAGGTGTCAGGTTTGTTTAGCTTGAACTTGATGTAGTTTGTTTTTGGCAGTCGGACTAATGATTATTTACACTCTCACTCTCTCTCTCTCCTGCTCTGGCCCAAAACGTTCAATGGAAAGTGCCCTTTGGATGTCAGATAGCAGACAGCAGAGCACTTCTCATTAGTATATCAATGTCTTGTAGCTGCACGATCTACAGACAGACAGACAGACAGATCGATCGCATGATCTTGATCTGGATCTGAGGTCTGAACTCTGAGAGGGTTTTCTGTAGATCTTTTTGGAATATCCGTAGTTACCCGGTCAGTCCATGATCAGTCTCAATTAATGGTCTTCGGGATTATCTACAATAGTTATACAATTCGTTCGCTTTTCTCTACTTTTGTCTCTCTATATTGGACATTTAATTCTTTCCAAAAGGATCTGGGGACTATGCTTTCACGATCTCTTTCTTCAAGATCAATGGAATCTTAAGATCACATCTGTTGAGAAATCCCTATTCCATAGACAATCGATTAATCGATTATGATCCCTATTATTTCCACTTAAGAATAAGGGATCGTTTCTTAAGGCTCCTTTCGTTTATTGTGCATGCTTATACACCAATATCATTGATCATCTGATCTCTGATCTCTGATCATGTGCTGTTCTTCTGTTGATATTTTACTGATCTTTTGAGGGTCTTCTGTTGATCTTTTACCGATCTTCTGTTGATACTCTACTGATAACTTGGCACCACAAAATCCTTGAATTTTTCAACTTGCTTCAATTTGTATCCATCTTTTAGTTCCTACCGATTCCTTCATGTGGCCAGTTTCTGTGGCCATCTTCCTGCCTCATTTGCCGACGATGATCAGCAGATCTGTGCAGCAGAGATCTTGAAGTTGTCTCTCCTTCTGTAATTGAATAGCATGCGGCGAGATAAATGCCTTGGCCAAATGGCCAATTCAGGCTAAGAGTACGAGTAGGGGGACGGGGACGGGGACGGGGAGGGGTACGGGTACGGATATTCTTGTTGGCCGCGTCATTGCCATAAATTGACCATCGTTCGATAAATTATGGAATGGGCACAGTGGGCAGTCGCTGACCATATACTAGATACCATCTACCATCTACCAGATGCCATATATATGTATGTGCCTCCTCCTCTGATGCCTCCTCTGACGCCAAAGAGAAGTTCTATCTATTTTTGGTTCTTGGGTTAATTGAAATGGGGCTTCCTCCCCCCACCCCTACCCCTACCCCACCCCCTCCCTCTGATGCTTCTGTTCCCCTGTTTCTGTTTCTTTTTCTATTTCTACTTTTGCTTTTGCTCTCTTTTTTCGAACCTCTTTTGTGTGTCAGACTTTTATGGGCTCTGTTTCGCCTTTGTTTTTGGCGGCTGCTTCGGCATCCGACGACCCTTTGCCGGATTTCACTTTTCATTTTGGCATTTTTGTGGGGTTCTTTTTTCTATAAAAATTATACGAGTGTATGTATATAATTTTCGCTCTTCGCAGGTAAATAAATTACAGTTATTAGTGGGTGATATCGCCTCCCGCCTCCCGAAGCGACGTTTAATTGCTAGTAAAAGTTTTAATAAATCATCGCAGAAATGGAGAAAGACATGGACAACGGAGGGGTAACATGGGGAACGGAGGGAACGGGCAATGGGAACGGGAACCCTTTCCCAAACACAGAGAAAAGTTAGAAAGCCTGTTAGAAAGACCTCTGTGCCTCTCTGCCACCAAAGATTGGCGGCGTCTCGGCTTTCTTCTCCGTGTCTCTTGGATGGCATGGCGCTGGAAGAGGCATTGTTCGATTTTCCCTAATCATATACTCCCATACCCCTGAATACCACTCTTTATATGTATACCCTTTCTCCCTCGTTTTCTCTCTCCCTCTCTCTCCCTCTCTCTCGCTGAGTTGAAGCTTTCTGCTTCATTGCTTTCATTTGCATTCGATGGCAGTTTCCGCTTTGCTACCAGTTTTCCCTGGAACCATCATCATCGACATCTTTCGCCTAGTGGTTTTTCTTGGCCTTTTCCCCGAAATTAGCATAACTTTTGGGCGGCGTCTAATGTCTCCTAACATCAGCAGAGCAGCTCTAACGGCTTCAGCTTCAATCAAGGGGCCATTGTGTCTGTGTTAACAAGCAATTGATAAAACAAAGCGGTAAATATTTAACCCATACCCCCGTCCAGTCCCGTCCCATCCCATGCCGTCCCTCTGTGGTTTTTCTTATGTAATGGATCGTGTCTTCAGCCTCTCGTTTGAGAGTGCAGCAGCACATGATGATGTATGTATGAGGTGTGGTCTGGGATCTGGTGTCTGGGATATGGGATATGGGATATGGGGTGGGGTGCAGATAAAGTGCTTGAAAAGTACTCGAAATTGTCATATTTGATGGAACTACTCGAATGGAATATGTTAAATCTTTATCCAATTGAAATTGGACGAGACATTTCGCTCTATTTTTGTGCGACTTTCAAATGATTTTCAAGGGGAAAACACAGAGCGGTTCTCGGGGTTTATTAGTCTCCCAATCGAAAATATTGTCTCTCTTGCCTCCATCTTTTCATAGATGGTTTTTTGTTTTTGTTTGTTACAGGTTTCATTAGTATGTATGTCTGTCTGAATCCTCTCCGTACCACTTTTGGCTGCCATTCATCAGCTTTCAATTAGAGAGACACAGAAGTCCCCACTTGACTCTACATGTTGCATGCTGTTGTTGCATGGCTGCCTGCTTCATTTCCCTACCATCTTTTGTTGCTTCTTTGATCTGCAGCCCACACAGACACCACACACACACACACACAGTACAGAGGAACCTCGCGATAAGTGCACTTTTCCATGTCAATCAAACGGCGGCAACAATTGCTGACCAACAAGTCACGCCTCCCTCCTTCTTACTCCTTCCTCCCCCTCCTCCTTCCCCTCTTACTCTGTGTATTCTATGCTATATACATATGTACATATAGAAAATCTGGTGGCAGCTGCCAATATCAGTCTGTCTGTCTGTCTGTCTATTGAACAACATTTCACACTCGTTTTCCACGCAGGTCTGTAGGAGGGTTTTTCCCCTGTTTGTCTTTGTCTTTGATTTTGCACCGCCTCCCGCCTTTCGTTTCGTTTCGTTTCTTTTCTCTTTTCATTATGATTTCTGGAAAAATCACATTAACTGCAATTCACTTTTTGTTGTTTTCTGTTTTTTTCTTCTGTTTTTTTCTGTTACAAGTCTATGATTATATGCTCTATGACTTGTGAAATTGTCGGGTGTCATTGCTGGAACGACGAGGCACGAGGCACGGGGCACGAGTCCAAGTCTTGTGTGGCAGGAACGAAAGTTCGGTTCCGTTTGAAAGTGTTCGAATTGCAGGGGGGAAATCAGCGTAAAGCGACTCGGAAAAGGGGCCTCTGTCGCAGCTAACCAACTGACTAAACGATTCTGATTAAGAATGTTTATGCTAAGTGAAATACTCTGGCTGTGATTTGAGGCAATTTGATGCAGAAACGCTCTTTGTGAAGAGTCCAACAACGCCAGAATCGGGTCGTGTACTTTGTTTCTGGATTCCCAGCACCGAGTCTCGATCGCTCATACAGCGTATATTTTTGTTATTGCTGAAAGAATGTCTCGTGGAGCAATCCAGGGAGCAAAATGTCCAGAGATTGCTTGAGGAACAATCGATGAGAAGTGTCCCCCTGGGTTCTCTTTCTTTTCCTGCATTTGCATTTGCATCTCTATATTCTCAAGTCATATTTTATAACCTCATTAGATGGATGGCTTCCTACTGCTACCACCGCATCCCAGAGGCACAGGGCGAAGATCCGAGGAGGATCCACCCCACTCCAACCCAGTATGAGGCTGCAGTTAAATTTGAGTTGATTTCTTTCTGCATCGTGTGCCAGGCAGCAGGCAGCAGGCGGCAGGCAGGCAGAAGGCTATAATTAATTATTATGAGTGGCTTTCGGGGAGTGGCTTTGGCTCATGCCAAGAGAAGCCTCCGGGCTCCGTTCGCTAATTAGATGAGTTGAGAGCGTGAAAAAGTCGTATATCCGTACTCCCCATGCTGGTTGCATCATCCAAGAGAGAGGGATCCAACTCATGCGATGCGAGACAGATCTTGGACGCTGTGACCTGGCCGCTAACGGCAGTTCGACCTCTATAATGATTCCATTTTCATTTCCATTTGTATGGAACAAATCGAACAACGAAATAGCATATTTCGGTACCGAGTATTTAGCCTGATTTTCTAATGCTGATTCTTCTGCAGTTCTAGGGTGTCTAGTGTCATTGTTTTTTTTTGTTTTTTTTTTTAAAGAAGAAAGCGTGTAAATTAAACAGGCAGCGAAAGTTCTTTCTCTTCTCATTTTGCCCGCTTTTCTCCTAGTATCATTATTTGTATGCAAATTAGCGACGCGCAGCCCAATTCCTTTGTTTGGCAATGTAACAATTATGCTTTCATCTCGTCTTTCGATTGTTGCCAAAAAGAAGACACTCTGCAGAGTCTTGAGGTGGAAAAAACAGAAATCTATTTAACAATGTGTTAATTACACTTCGGTCGCTCTCACAGTTCTAACAAAAATCAAACACACAGCGAGAAAGAGATGGGATGGGATGGGACGTTCTGTCCGTTCTGTCCGTTCCGTAACCGTAAAAAAAATCGGAGCTTAATCGTTAATTTATGATATTTCTAGCGGTAACCGACAGCAGCCCCCCAACAATCAAGACCCAACCCGGAGAACGGAGAGCGGAGACGCTCCGCTCCGCTCCGCTGATCAACGTCATCATCATTGGGGCATTCTTTAGCTTCTGCCTAGACTTCTGCTGCTGCTGCTGCTGGACGTTAGATGGGTAGATCATAAACTTTGGATTCTGGCTTCTTGTGTAGCGTTCATTGATTTGCGTTGATTTGATTTGATGGCCTTTGAAAGACCATTAACATGCCCGATGCCCAATGCCCAATGCCCGAGCATTGAATTGTAATTAATGATTGGTTTTCTCACATTCGATTTGTTTACTTTATGTACGACTCTCCGCAAGGTTACAAGATGGAAAACGACAGGTGCTTTGGGAGATATTGATTGGTAGAATTTCCTATACAAGAAAATCCGTGTGTAATCCTTAGCTTACATTCATGAGAAGCGCATAGAAAGGCTCTTGTTGGTTCAGAGATGAGTGTAGATCCATCCACAATTGGCACACAGCTCATGGGAGCATGGGGAGAATGGGGATTATGGGGAACACGGGAACGAGGAGCAGCGAAAGGCCCAAGATTTAACTTTCTCCCAGGCCTAAAGCTTAAAGCCTAAAGCCTAATCCTAATTCCTTCTTGAATGCCAGAAATTCCCCAGTGACAAACCATAATCGGGGGCTCCTCCGTTCACAGCGTTCCATTTGATAGAAACGGCATCAAACGATGCTAACCGCACAAAATGCTGTTCGATTAATCTCTGAGTGGATTGCCGCTCGATTCGATCCACCGATCGATCGATCGATCGATGGATGGAACCAACAAACAAACAATTAAAGACTTCATTAGAGTTGTCGTCTCGGCGGGGCCTTGCAACCCATTTAGGTGCGGATATGTGACTGCAATTTTAATTAGGAACAAACCAGAGAGAGATAGTGAGAGAGAGAGAGAGAGAGAGGCAGAGCAGAGCAGAGAGGGAGGGAAAAAACCACCCATTGCTGAGAGAAGAGAGTAAAGCATTTTCATTAAGTTTAAATTCTCTTTTCATTTCAGGTGAGTCTCGGAAGAATCTACTTAGAACACTGGAACGTGCAACCTGTTCCTCTGTGGCACCTCTGTGCCACCCCCCTGTGGCTCCTCTGCTCCTCTCTCTCTCTCTGTTGAGTGAGTTGCTCAACCTGCTGCTGTCGATTGGATTGGATATTGGATACTGGATGGGATGGCCAATTGGTCGATGCGATGGCTATGTGTGTCGCCGTCGATCGCGCATGTGGCCATAAATTATGTCGTTGTGGCCAGAGAGTCAGAGTCAGAGTCCAAGTCCGAGTCCCACTCAGACGTGGAGTCGTCGCTGCTGGTTCCCCCACCGCGCTGTTCCCCTTCCCGCGCCTGCACCCGTAAAAGTTGTAGCTGCCACCAATCATCATAGTTAGGTGCACATCAAAATTTATAGGTCAGTAGTGGCAACAAATTGCACAGGCATTCCAATGCCCGATGCCTGACTGCCTGCCTGCCCAAATCAATGGTGATTCCCAAGCCCCATCTGAGATGCCCTCCATCTTCATCGCTGCCTCTGCCTCTGGCTCTGGCTGCAGTCTCTCCTTCTCCTTCTGCTGCATCTAATAAGGCTTGACCAGTTCTCCCTTGTCCATGTCAACGATGACTGGTAGTTCCCCCGAATACCCTCTCCCCAAAAGAAGAAACAAAACGATGGCTAAACCAAACAACCAAACAACCAAACACTGACCCACTCAACAATGGTACTCTCCGATATTATGGTACTGAAAGTCTCCAGCTCCATCTCCGTCTCAGTCTCAGTCTCCGTTTCAGATGCGACTCCCAGTTGCTCCCTCAAGCTGGGAGCTGTGTGCTGGGTACTGGGTACTGGGTGCTGGGATCTGGGATCTTTCTCCCAGCCTTATGACAATCGATTTGCAATGGAAAGCCAATGCCTGGAGGCGCTCCATTTATAACAAGTGGCCGGCTTTTGGCTATCCAGCTATCCAAGTCAGTTGGCCCCACTCCGCTCGTGTTGGTCCGGTCCTATGATGGTCCCTCTGTAACTCTGTAACTCTGAACTTTTTGTTGCAGCTCTTTCCCTACATACAGCCTCCTGCCTCCTGCCTCCTGCCACCGATGTTGCTGTTGCTGTTGTCATTGTCGTTGTCATCGCTTGCTTGCTGCCTGCCTCTTGTTGTGGCTGTTGTGGCTGGCGATAGTTTCAGAGTCAAGTTGTTCCAATAATTCTGCATTTGACATTCAACGGGGGTTTTGCCCGCGGTTCTACTTGTGTTTTTTTTTTTTTTTTTGGTGTGTTTCGTCTGTCCGAAACGGTTGTTGTTTTTGCTGTGTGTTGCTGTAGGATGTCTCTGTCTCTTGGTCTCTTGGCCCATTGTCTTGGGAAATATTGTATGTATCTGGAAGATACATTGACAGGCCTTTACCTTTTCTTCCTTTCCCCTTTTTCTTTTACCATTTCCCCATTTCCCCTTTTCCCCTTTTCCCCTTTCGAACTTTTGTGGCCAATCGCTAATTAAGCCAAAGAATGGTCTATCTTTTGACTGCTGATGGGAGATGGAAAGAGATTCCTAGGGATCTCTAGAGAGATCTCTCTGGATTGGATAGAAGTGTAGAGATCTTATAGGATTCCTTTGGGAATTGTTTCCTTTGAAAAGATCTATGGGATCTATGGATCTGTAAACTAATTTGTGTGCGATCCTAGAGATCCTGGAGATCTCAAGATTCACTGCAAGTTAGTTATGGAATTTTAGAAAGATCCAAGATCTCAGTTGGAATTTGTTGGTTCAGGATCTGTCCGAATGTTCTGCACCATATAATATATATAATAATAACAATGATGTTTGTTAATCTTTGGGCTAATGTCAAGATTAGATTAGGCTGAGCGAGTTCCTTAATGTTTATTGAATTTATGGATCCTTTGCTTGTAATTATCTCTAATGTGATGTCGGGGTAATGTGGATCTTCTAGAGATCCTAGAGGCCTTGTAATGATCCTCAACATAATTCTAGGATTAGATATTTATTCCTATCTTCTTCTGGATCCCAGAGTTCATTGCAATACGTTACTTTGGCTATATATCAAGATCTTGTAAGGCCTAAGCCTTGATAACGATTCTCACCTTATTGTCCTTGTTGTTGGCCGCTGATCCCAGCTTCTGCTGGTAGTACTCCTCGCGTGCATTCGTGCTGAGGCTGTCGATGAGGGCCGAGGCATTCACGTGGCCATCGTAGACGAGGCTATCCTGCTGGCTGCTGTATGTGGAGGCAGCTCCTCCGCCTCCTCCTGCTGCTGCTGCTGCTGCAGAGGATGAGGCTGCTGCTGCCGCGGCCGCTGCTGCTGCCAGGGGAATGTTGGCCTGTGGGGTCCGTGTGTACAGCTGCTCGATGGGCAGGCCGGGATTCGCTGAATTCGTGGTGGCCGAAGGGAGAGCAGAGGCTGATGATGGAGAGGAGGATGAGGCACCAATCGAAGGCGTCACCTTCGTCTGCAGGGGCTTCGTCTGCTGCTTCTGCTGGTAGCCAGCGTTGCTGGAGAGCTTCTGCTTCTGGGTGGTGCTGCCGCTTGGGGGCTTGGAGGCAGCCGCCGCACTGGCCGCCGCCGCACTGTTGCTGCTCGGACGCTGGGCGCCGCGCTTGAGGGCCGTCGTGACCTTGTGGCCGAAGGGTCGCTTGGTCGCCTGGCGGTGCTTCAGCTTTCCCATCGTCGTGAGGGTGCGCTGCTGGCTGCCCACATTCGTGGCTGTGGTGGTGGTGCTGCTGCTGCCACTGCTGCTGCTGCTGCTGGGATCCGCATCTGCTGCCGTGATTGCCGCAATGTTGTTGTTGGAGCGGGCGGCCACGAACTGATCGTCGGGATCGGTGGCATCGGTGAGGGCCTCGTCGCTGGTTGTGGATGCTGCCGCCTGGTCCTCCTCCTGAGACTGGGACTCGTCCGTCTCCTGGCTCATCTCCGGCTGGGTCGTGAGATTCGCAGAGGTTGTCTCACCCGTCTCCTCCTCTTCGTTGTGGTCGCTGGTGCCTGTCCCTGCCGAGTCCTGGCTGAAATCCGTCGTGGTGGGCAGGTCCTTCATGAGCGTCGTCTGCTGCGTGACGGCCGCCTGCAGCGCGGCCTGCTCGTTCATCGTGTGCTGCAGCTCCAGGAGCGTCGTCTCATCGAGGAGCAGGGTCGGGTCTGTTTCGGTCTCCGTGGAGCCAGTGGGTGGCAGGGTGCTCTGCTCCTCCGCCAGTTCTTGGTCCGTTTCCGTTTCCGCTTCCGCTTCCGTTTGCTGCTGTTGGGTCGTGGAGGTGGTGGTGGTGCTGCTGCTGCTGCTCCTGGTGGAGGTGGCCTCCTGCTGGCTGAACTGCTGCTCCTCGATGTCCAGCGACTCCTTGAGTCGCGCCACCCGCTCCACAATCCTGGCCAGCATATCCTTCTGCTGCTCGGGCAGGTTCTTGGTGTCCAGCTCCAGCAGACGGTCGTACTTCCGGATGTTCCGCTTCACCGTCTCAATGTCCGCCCGGGTCTTGGCCGAAGGGGGGTTGGGCTTGGCCTTGGCCTTGGGCTCCTCCTCCTGGAAGTAGGCGCGTGCCCTGCGATTGCTGTAGCCCACCAGCTCGATGACACCGGGATAATCGGAGTTGGAGGCGGACGTTGCCACAACGAGGACCAGAGCCACCAGAGCCAGGGAGCAGCTCCAGGCGGTGCCACTACTCAGAACCATTTTGGAAAAAAAAAATCACTTAACACTTTGCCTCTATATTCCCTTCTCCTTTTTTCTATTTTGGTGGTGTATTTTTTTTTTGATATTTTTTTTTTTTTGTATTTGCACTCGCGAATCACGTATTTTTCGTGTACTTCTCGTATCTCCTCCCCCTCTCTAATCTATAGTCTGTCGTCTCTCTTCGCTAGCGGATTAATGTCAACTAACTGTAACTCTGACGCTTTGACAGCTCTCTGGGAAAACACGCTTTGCTCTCTCTTTAAACAAAAAAAAAGGCGAACCGCGAATCCGAATCCAGTAATCAGGAGGAATGGAATGGATTGGGGGGAATCTTCTGCCACTTGATGCTGCTTTCGGGGATAGACGCTTTGCTTTGCTTTGCTATGCGTCTCGGTCTCGGTGTCTTCGGGCCACGATCCGCAGACGGCTAATGTCGGATTACAAATGTTCCAGGCCGCTGGACTGCAGCGTCTTTTAAAAATTTTTCAAAGCGGAAAACGCATCGCGGCCGAGTCGCGCAAAGAGAAGACTTTTCTCCCAGGGAGCCCGCCGCCCCCCACCGCCGCCCGGTCACGGCCACAAGTTTTTCTTTCACCAAGTTCATGGCTTAGACCGGTTTGAAGCCAACATGTTGCATGCCGTCGCGATAGCGATCGCAGAGAGTCTCGCAACCAAAGAGAGAGAGCCAGAGAGAGTGGGAGAGCGCTTTCTTTCTGGTAAATGTTGCCCGATCTTCAAGCTTCAAGCAGATGTTCCCAGGCAACAAGCACAATGTTCCTAAGCTTCCATCAAATGTTGCGAAACGTGTATCCCAAATGTTCCCAAGCATTGATCACAAATGTTGCAAAGGTTCCGCTGACAAATGATCCCTGCCTCTGGAGGCGGGGCGGGACGGGGGTATGGCTTTAATTGCAAGGCCCGGCACACGCCTTCCTCTAAGAACAACCATCCAGCATGAGCATGAGCATGAGCTTGAGCATATAGTATCTCCCTCCGATCTCTGCAATCGACGGTATATGTTCCCCATTCAATTAGTCATTCCACAAACGCACACACTCTCGGCCAGAAGACACCTCGGAGGCACGGGTGCACGGAGGCACGGCACCCCCTGTTTTGGCCTGGTTCTTCTGTGGCTCTCTGTTTCGGTTTGTGCTGTTGGACTGGTGTTGGACTGCTTTCGCTTCAATGTCAACTCAGAGGCTCGTTTAGCCTGTCATCGATTTGGTAGACTGGTAGAACCAGACACCATAGAAACAGAGAAGACACTCACCGACCCGACCGCTCTTTAACACCTTTCCCGAACGCACACGACAGCACTGGACCTCCGTTCTGGCATGGATCCCAGAACCCAGAACACAGAACCCAGATCTCAGATGAAAACTCTACTCTTTTTCCCTCGTCTGGGGTCTGGTCTGCTGTGAGATGTTCAATTTAGTTAAATGCTTTCGTATTAAACATAATTTGTCGCGGCCTTCTTAATTGTAGATTGAGAAATGGCCATGTATCTTTTCTTCTGTTTTCCTTCTCTCTTCTCTTTCTCTTCGTTACTTTGTACCTTTCTCCACTTCCACTTCCACCTCCATTTCCATTTCCATCTCCATCTTCATATCCATGTGATCTATAGCCCAGAACGTGCCCAGAACCACTAATGAACTTTGGGCACAGCTCCAGATTCATTTTCATTTCCATTTTCAGGGTGTTCTCATATTCGTACTCTAATTCAACGAATCGGGTATGCTGGCACTTTGATGGGGTTTGTGGGGGGTTGATTGGGGAGAGAATTTCTCTATAAATCAAACTGCATGAGTTTCCAGCTCTCAAAATACAGTTCCCGATGATTGCTTTCATTTCAATTATTAGATGATTAGCAGTAGGTGATAATTTCCCCTTCATTCGGAGAATTATCAATTCTAGACCATAAAATAGTCTTTTAGGATTACTTGAATCAGTCTTAACCATTATTAGTATGATAGTCACATATGAATAAATCCAAAGCCCAATTTCCTAATTTTCCGACACAACTTCCATCCATTCCTCGTTATCTATTCGTTATAAGTAGTCACATTTTTTTTTAGAGTATTTATGCATTCATTCAACATACTTTATGTACGAGTATTTCCAGAGTCTATTGCCTGGGAACTGCAATAAAACAATCACAAATAAGTTATAAGAAAACGAACCTCCACCAGAGACCCAACCAAAGTGGGCTCCAGCTCAGGCTGGAGCTCCGTTCCGTTCCGTTCCGTTTGGAGCTGTTTGGAGCTGTGGAGCAGGGCTGCAGCTTCCCCATTTTTCACGTAGCCGCGCAATGAAAGAAAACCGAGCGTTAATTAAAAAAATAGCCATAGATCAATGCACCTGATAGATGCGGGAAATGTTTGTTCTGCTGCTGCTGTTGCTGTTGCTGCTGCTGCTGCTCTTGCTCTTGGCTGCTGTTCCCCCCCTCCAAGGTTGGGGGCTTGCCTCTGCGGAAATTTTCCAGCGGCAAATGTGGTATAATTTGTGAGAAAAAGGCTTGGTTCCTTAGCCCTATTTAGAGCCCCATGCCTCACACACACACACACACAGACACACGCACACACAGCTAGTACGAGTCATAGACGGAAAGAATGAGAGCCCCAAGCGATCCTCAGAAGAAATATCGTTTATTACGAATCCGAAGGGTGAGAGGAAGGTTGACAAGGCTCCAGGCGCTTCCTTCATTAGCATCGACGGGGAAAAACCCGTCGCTGGGGCTCTGTGTCTGTCTCTGTCTCTGACTCTGACTCTGAAGCATTTAGTTTAGGGGCTCTCTGACACACATAAGGCGTTTACAATCATTATGGGATAAATGCCGCAGTTGCAGCAGTTGTAGCAACTCCTCCTGCCGCATATTGCAGTGCCACTGCCACTGCCACAGCCACTGCTGCAGCAGTGAGTGGGTGAGCGCTGCTGTTGCGTGGTTGCAATGCAACTTTCTTCTCGTCTCTTATCTTATATGCATATGCAGCAGCAGCAGCAGCAACGCAATGGCGGCGTCTGCATTCTTTGCTAGCCATAAAATATGCGACCAGCCGACGATCATCCAAGTGCAACTGCAACAAGAGGCTGCAGCAGCAACTACTCTTGAACTTTACTGAGCGATGAAAATGCTCTGGCTTTGGCTCTTGCCCTTTTTCCCGGCTGGCTTTCCCCCCATCCTCTCATCTTCTGCTGTTTAGCATGAGCCTGGGCTCTCTCAGAGACTGGGAAGGAGAGACCATGACTTGGAGAGGGAGTTGGGCTCAAATGAGGGAATGAGACGCAGACGCTGCCGCACGATGTTGCTGCTGCTGCTGCTGCTGCTGCTGCTCAAGTGCCAATAGCAATCTTCTTTGTAGAAATACCCTTTCAGAGGGTAACAGGACTTCAAACAAATGTTTGCCAGGCAGAAAAGAAAAGCAACTGGCAAAGGAACCGACGATTTTCCAGGGTGCCATCAGCTTCGGCCTTAAAGAAAGCCTCGCTTTCCGCTTTTTGTGGCTGCTTTTCTTTCTGCTGCTGCTGCTGCTGCTGCTGTTGTTTATTTCCTCCGGTTTGATCTTTTGGTCTTTGGCGGTAATTTTTGCTGTGCAACTTTTTCCTTTTGGCCAAGAAGAGACTTTATTGGCTTTCTGTTGGGGGGCGGGGGTGGGGGCGGGTTTACGGTGATTCGGTGGTTCGGATCGGCCTTTGCCTTTGCCTTTGCCTTTACCTTTCGTTTGCTTCTTGGCAATGTTTTATCTGCAGAAGTTTTGTCTTCATTTTTATTTTAATAGTGATCTTGATACTGTTCGGCCGCCTCCATTCCAGAGTCCTGCACTCAGGAGAGTATCGGTGTATCGGTGTATCGGTATCGCTGTCTTTATCACATAATGATTTCAAATGGTGCGAAATTAATTTGAATTATTACTGTTATTAGCTGTTATTTCCAGTGTAATGGCCATGGTGGCTGATCGCCAGATCGCAGGCCCAACAAACTACAGTTATGGGAGGGAAGGAAGGTGCCAGAGATGGATCTGCAGATGAAAGTTGCCTCCGAATGGCATGGCTGCCAAGTCGAGAAAGATCCTCTGCTCCATGGCTAATGCACTACCCAGTGAAATGGTGGCCAGCAAATTCAGTGATAAGCAATGCAAATGGGAGGCTGCAACATGACTCGGTCGGGGCTTCAATTACCAATTGTTTTGGACCGTTTAAATGACAGCCAAAGCACAGAGTACAGAACAGCACACAGCAGAGGCAGAGGCAGAGTCAGAGTCAGAGGCATTGTTGCCTCTCTCTGTGGCCACATTTAAATTTATTAAAACTGCACCAAGTTCTAACGGACAACGGACAAATGCTTGGAATGTGCAACATGTTGTTGCTGCCACTGCCACTGCCACGGCCACTGCCACTGCCACTGCTTCTCTTGTATGTGGAAGCTGTTGGCTGTTCCATGGCCGACCAAAGTGATCTTACATCTTGTGGCATCTGGAAAGCAGGAGCATTTCCACTGGCGCTTGCTTGGCCATTTGCAATTTCCATCATTTTGCATGCAATTTAATGCCATTTGTCATTTGCTTAATTGTGCCCAGGCTGCGTCTCTACGTCGGTCTGTCTGTCCGTCTGTCTGTCTGCCTGGTCTCTGCATTTCCTGCCTGACTCCATCCACCCATCTATGGATACATCCATCCACCCATCCACCCATCCATCCATCCATCCATGCTGCTTTGCTGCCATTCCCAGTTCCCAGTTCCCAGTTCCTGCCTGCTGCTGCCATACCGTTTCTAATTGTGGCCAGGCACGCAGTGATTACACTGACAGAAACTGGCAGGGACTTGGCAGTAAGAACACCCCAAGAAATCGGACAAATTTCGAAGAACTGTTGCGAAAGATGATGATGATTCTTCTTGATCAAATGAAGGAATTGTCGTGAAAATAGGACTGTAATTCTGAATATATAATATTCTTTTTTGAAGATAGTTCAATTATCGATCTGTTTACACAAATCAATCCGTATATCGATATCAGTTTGGGTCCTCCGATGGACAATAAATTCTTCAAGCTTCCATTTGTTTTCCTGCTTTTAAGAATGCGTTGTGGATTCGGTTTTCAAGATCCTTCTCTCAGGCTAAGCAAAATTCTTCGAATGGGATTTTTGGACTTCTTCTTGCAGTGTTTTTCGCTGGATTGCTGCAATCAATGGCTCAGTCTCTGGCTCCGACTTGGGGCCCATTTAGTTTCAATTAATCAAGTTGTCGCTGCACGCGTCTATTAGCTGTTTATGACACAACTGTGGTCAAGCTCGATGGCTTTTGAGCGGCAGTGCCACCAGTAGGGGCAAGCCAGAGCCAGAGGCGCCTTGGGGTGTCCGCTTGGCGCTCATTAGCGGCGCCCCCATACATACAGCCACAGCTCCTGACCGAACTCTTCATTCTCTTGGTGCCGTTTCTGCCCCTGCACCCCCTCCTCCTGCATAATCTCCACCTTCTCGTAGTGCCATTCTGGTGCTCCACCTCCTGCCTCCTGCCTCCTGCCTCCTACCTCCTTCTGGTGCGCGTTCATATGTTATTAAATATACTTGTGGCAGATTGCCGCTACTGCCTGGCGGTGCTCTTGACTGTTCTCCTGTTCTCCTGCACTTTTGCACTTCCATTTCTCCGACTTGAACTACAGTATTTGATGCCCTGCACTTTACAGAGAGTATTATAATGAACAAGAAGGGATCTGAGACTCTATAAAATATATACTTGATTCATGATATCCGGCCCGTGTCGTCTATGCTTTCCATTTGCATCTAAAAGCTAAGAGTCCTTTCACTCGAACTGATACTTGACAAAGAAGAATCCTTTATTTCCAGCAGTACAGTGGGGGAATCTCTTCGATTCGATGACTATATCCTGTATCCATCTTTAAAGGGTATTTACACCTCTTGCTTTTCCTTGGCTTTGGCTTTTCTCCTCTGATGGTTCTTTTCTTTTTTTTGGTTACTCTCTAGGTTTTGTAATGGGCTTTAAGTTCTTTAATGTTCCACTTTGGGTTTATGTTGGTACCCGGTACCGTTGCATATCGTAACAGCCGTGTGTGTTTGGGTGGGGTGGGGGGAGGGGAAATGGCTGAAGGTATTTCTTCTCTATTTTTATTTCTTTTTGTTTTTTGGTTAAGGATTGCGGCATTTTTTGCACCCAGCTGTCACACGGGGGGTTCGTTGACTCCCGTAGTAATAGTCGGAGTGGCAGTGGCAGTGGCAGCTCCAGTTGCAGCCTGGGATCGCAGTTGGTGTTGAAACAATCATGTCCGACGGACCAACCAGTCCAGTGGCCATTGCATTGCATAATCTCTCTCTCTCTCTTGGCCATAAGAGAGCAGTCGTCAGTCGTCAGACGGAAGAAGGAATTGGAGGCAGAACCGCAGACGGATGGGATGGGATGGGTTCGGATGGGTTGGCTTGGGCTGGCTTGGGCTGGCTTGGGTTGCGTTGCGTTGGGGGAATGGTAATTACCATTGTCTGCTAAATTGATTTTGAAATGCTCAAGTCGGCAATTTTCGGTGGCTCTCCTCAGGATGTGAAGATGTTAGAACTTGGCCAAAAGAAGACCATTTGCTGGGGTGCATTTTGTGGGTCAAAAGTGGGCTAAAATGCCAGATGGGAGGCAGTTCTTTCTTTGGCTTAAATGATCCTCTAACTGTGTGGCTGTGCAGATGCCAAGAACTTAAGTTATTTAATGGATTGGAAGATGATCTTTGAGAGTGTCTGATTGAGAGATCTTTTCGTAAAGAGTGGGAGACGATCAAATTGATGATATACTTAGCTTAAAAGAGTTTTCCATGATCAATGATCAATGAATGATCTTCCTATCGTTTCCGCATGCATTTATCATAGATCGTTCCAGCATGCGTGAAACTCTTTAAAGGTTCTCCTGTAGATCTTCTGACGAATCTCCACAAATACAGGTATCATTAATGAATATCTCTGAAAGGATCTCTCTCTCTCTCTCTCTCAATCCTCTGAGAGAAAGAGAGAGAGAGAGATAAATCTGTTCTTAATCTTCAGTGAACTCGTTGAGTCCACAAATGAAAGCTATTATAACAAAATCGTATGCGCGGTTGTTTGGCGGTTCTTTGGCGGTTCCTCTTGGTCTCTGGTTCTCTGGCTCGCTCTGGCAACCTGTTCGGCCTCCTCATATTTATTTCACTTATTTCCCGATTATGAATACCGCGAATACTGCAATTTTCCTGCCCATGTGAAAGCGGGCACTGGCCAAACAAGAATCTATCTCTGGATAGATCCTCCACTTCTCTACTCCCATATGCATGCACATTAGATAAGCCAGAAGATACAGAGATGCAGTGCCAAGAACCAGTCTGGATGCTATGTATATCGGAAGAGGGATGCACACACACACACACACACGGACGGACGGACGGACTGGAGCTCTCTAGAGCGGACACCCCCCACGAACTAATTGCCGCTCATTTCCATTTATCGCGATATGCGTCCCGTCCCCTTCGAATGAGTTACGAGACGGCAGTGGCACTGCCAGTGGAAACAAATTAAAATCGTGGCAAATGCTGCGCATTGGGGCAGCCTCTCTCTCCTCTCTCCCCACTCCTCACCTTTTTTCGCATTAACCCAAGCAATAATCTCTGCAGTACGGGGACAGGAACTACTGAGGCTGGGACTGAGACGGTGACTGTGACTGTGACTGGGGAATCGCGTGTCTCTGCAAGGTCTTCCACTCTCTGGCTGCCACTTGTTGCAACGCGTTGCGCCAAATGCAATTAAATCTGTGTCGCCTCCTGACTGGTGCCTGTGCTGTTGCTGCTGCTGCTGCTGCTGCTGCGTGTGTCGTTGCACTTGTGGCAATTGCAACTGTGCCGCATAATTGTGCCAAATGAATTTGTAATTATGTATTTGGCTTGTCTCTCGGTCGGCTCTGGGGTCTCTGGTCTCTGGTCTGTGGTCTCTGGCTGTAAGCCCCATGCCTCATGCAACGTTAGCCGGTTTTTCGTGCCTCCTCCCATTCTCCTCTCCTTCCTCCCTTCCTCTAGTCGGTCATGTCGTTTTTTTGGTCATGTGAGTGACATCACAGTAGCTGTAACACAACACAACACAACACAAAGTCATTGTCAACATTGTCAGGCTGTGGCTATGGCTATGGCCCCCGATCCCCAGACCCCAGACCCCACCGTAGAGACCCTTCCCCACTCCCTTCGAACAGGCCTGGCCCCAGAACAGAGCAGGGCAGA
Source organism: Drosophila helvetica (assembly GCA_963969585.1). NCBI lineage: Eukaryota > Metazoa > Arthropoda > Insecta > Diptera > Drosophilidae > Drosophila > Drosophila helvetica. The sequence continues at coordinate 71,378,581 of OZ018401.1, read as the reverse complement.
GCAGGGCAGAGCAGAACAGAGCAGAACAGAGCAGAGCAGAGCAGGGCAATCCGGACTACAGGCCATGAGACCACACAAAAAAGAAGGCTGACAAAATTTAATTAAAGCGCATGACGAAAAATTCTTGGAGAAATTGTTTAGACCTAGAAGAGAAGTTGAGCAGTTGGAGCAGATCTGAGGAATGTTGGGGACACTAGTGGGCATACTCTAACCAAGACCGGAATATAGTATGATTCTGTGTTGCAATATACCTTAAGGGAGGGAATCTCTTACCTATAAATGTACAAGAGAGCATGTGATAGAAGATATATGTATAATTACATCTGGGCAGGATATGCACTCTATAAATTTATATTTATAGATTATAGATTTATATTTCCAGGATAATTTATAATCTTCCATAGAGTATCCCTGCCTCCAATACGAATCTATTCTCCTGCTTTGATCCTCATTAAGGGTATCAGGGTTTCAAGAGACAATGTATGAGATGATGCCGCCGACACTTTCAAAGTTACGCAGTCTGCGGCTCTGTTCCCCTTCTGCCATCGAGTATCTTTACTTCATCTTTTTTGTTGCTTGGACAAGCCGTTCCAAAGTGTCAAAGTCGTTGGAAGATACAGATACGAGAAGTAGTTGTGCGGGGCTGGGCATGGCGGGGGCAGAGAGTACAGAGCAGAGAGCAGTGGAGAGTGTGAAGGCACCACCAACTTGTGGCACCACACTGCTGGGCTGGGCTGGGTCGGGGTCTGGGTCTGGGCTGGGGCTCTATTTGGCAAAGTTTGCTTGAACTTCACACGAAGCCAATTAAATGGCAACACGTTACAGAACATGGCCCAGGGATCATCCTCCAATCCCCCATCCCACCATTCCCCCGTCTCCCATCATTATCATCATCTTGTTGTCATCATCGCCGGACAACCGACCGACCAACCGACCGACCAACCGACCGACCGACCGGCCAAAAGTATTCCCAAGTGGCGATGGGATGAGGAGATGTCTTCTAGCTGTTGGCTTTTGTGTGCGAGTGCTGGAAAATGGGTCAATGATGGCTTAAATTGTGGACTGAACTGAGGATGAGGATGAAAGTTGGGAGGGGGGCTGGGGGCTGGTGGCTGGGGGCTGGGGGGGCAGGGGGAGCCTGACATTTGATCGCATCTCTCTCGATTGACTTCGATGACTCGATTGACTGATGAATCTTTTGCGGTTTGATTTATGATGATCCGTTGGCAAGAGTTTTCATTCAGCTTTTGCATTCGCCTTGCATTTCCTTTCCTTGCACTCTCTCTGCGGTGCGGTCGGTCTTTGTTTTCGGATGATACTCTCCTACTCGTACTGTTATTGAGATGTATGCCGCATCTCCTTGGAGATGATTCCCCATCTCCCCCATACACCCATACACCCATACCCCCAGCCTGGCTACAATTTGTCTAATGTGCCAATTTGGTCGCCCGCTTCTCTGTCTCTGTCTCTGGGTCTGGAGCTCCAATCAGCTGCTAGAGATCGTTAGCTGAAAGATCGCTGAGTGGAGAGGTTGGATTCCCACCTCAGCTGTACCTTGGATCGGGAGAGCTGTTATGGCAGCAGAAGCTGCTTTTAAATGTGAAAGGAGATGTCGAGAATGGGATTATTATAGGGAGTGTTGGGAAGTGAAACTATTGCAACTATTTCCAGACATCTTTATGGAAGTATTTTTTGAATCGATAAATTCAGGCAGGCCACGGTTTTCGCTTTCGCAAAAACATTCCGATTTACTTTTGAAAACGGAAAATGTTGTGCTCCCGTTTTCGGGAATTAACTAATTAACGAATTTTAATTGCAAAAGAGAAAGAAATAGATAAGTTATAAAAAAAAAATACAAAATAACTAAATAAAACAGTCATTTCTTTCTCGGAACATTTGTATCCCATATTTGGTTTTCTTTGAACAGGGTACTCCCTAGTACATCAGTCATTCTTTCTCTCTCTCTTTCATGGCAGCATCTCTCGGTTTCTCCTTCCTTCCCTCTCTAATCGTATCAATGACAAGACAAACCGAAAGAAATCAAACCCTGAATACGAAGAAGATCTGGGCGCTTACGAGGGAGGCCCTATAATTTCCACACTACGAGGAGTACGAGGAGGAGTAGGAGCAGGAGTAGGAGAGCTCACTTGTCCCATTTATTTATTTTGTATTTTTCTGCCGTTTAAATTTAATTCACGATTTGCTGCCATCGAACGGAGACGCGACAAAGGAACAAAGGCAGCAGGCAGTGGGTGAGTGGGAGAGTGGGGGGAGTGCAATTTTCCCTCTCTCTCTCTTTCTCGTTGGTGGTAGCATCTATTCAGAGGGTATGATGATTTCTAAGAGATACTTGTAAAAGAGAAAAGAAAGCGTTTTAGAGCCAAGACGGAATATGTGTAGATCTCACCTTTTGAGAACTTTTTTGAATCATTTTCAGTATGATCCATTCTCTCCCCAATGTTTCCTTTGATTAACTTTATGAAAAGACACAGCCTTTATAGAAATATAGAAATGCAGAGGATGGATCTTCAGGAGAGACTTTCTTCCCCCTCAATTAGACTTGACTGAATTTTCGCAGAGAAAGATCTTTAAGCAAAGGCTTTCAAGTGGTTTTCAGCGTAAGATCTCTGGAAGATCCTACTCTTTGCCGTAGTTTGGAGACGCCTTTGGTCGTGGTTTTATGTGATAGGGTATCAATAGCTTCTGCCCCTGAAAGTGCGCCTCCTTACTGGTTTTCTTTCTTCTTCTAACAAGCAGCTACAGACTTTTCTTTAGCTTACTTTCCGATTCGACTGCTGCTGGCTCTGCCTCAAATGCTGATGCCTCTTTCAGTCGGGAAAAATCTTTTCGTTCGCGTACTTAACCGCAATAATTTTTGCTCATTTGAGTGTCGTGGAAATGAGTTAAGGCTGGAGTTGGAGCTGGAGTTGGAGTCGAGGCTCTGCTGCCTGCCACTTGGTATCTACTGGTGGCATCCACTGGTAATGTGAGCATTACTTATTTCCATTTTTTGTGTGTGTTGCCGCCACCGCCGCTGCCTGCCTGCAACTCTGCCTAATTCATTAATTTCCCACAGCAGCAGCAGCAGCAGCAGTATCCGCGGCAGCATCTGAGGCAGCTCCCATCCCCATCCCCATCCCCGTACCCATCCACATCTCCGACTCCATCTCCTACTACCAAAGTCAATTCCAAACGTGAAACCGTTGAAAGTTATCACCTTCCTCCCTGGCGATCCGCTGGCGAGGGAGTTGCTTCTGCTGCTGCTGCTGCTGCTGCTGTGGGATCCGACCCGAAACCGCAATAAACTTGCAACAAATTGTTGTCGCTGCTCTCTCTAATCATTCAGTCAGTGGCGTAATGAAGTTGTTCGCTCTCTCATCCCATCCCATCCCATCTCATCCGAGGGGCAGCAGATTCTCTGCTCTGCTCTGTTAAGACTCTTCTCCGTTTAGGCTTTTCTACGGTTTACTACCCATAAACTCCACCATTATATGCCATCATTATACGATTATGTACCTGGTACTTGTGTAATAATTTTACTGCATTCCCTGCCTGTAAATCAGAGCCCCTGTTCTGGGTAATTCTCTCTCTCTCTCTCTTCTTTTATTAGCCATTTGGCGCCTCCGTTTGAGCCCCTCAGGGTTAGATGAACTCTTCATGCTCGTAGCATTAGCGTGGCCAAGGACAGGATTTAAAACTGGAAATCTTATCAAAGAGAGGCACAGAATTTCATAATGCTTTCAGACATGGTGTGGATCCTTCTGAATCTTTGGATTCTTTTGAAATAAACAGAGTTACGATTTCGGGATAGATGCTCAATCCATGGCCGAGGCTCTAAGGGACCTTGATCTATAAATCATTCTAGATTGCAATATTTGAAAGCATTTCTGTGAAAACTTTCATCACAATGGCGACAAAGAGTTCTCTTGGTCTTCTATAGATCCCAGCTCAATTATATTCAAGAATGTGATTTGTTATACCTTAAAATACCTTCAACTTTTAAAGTGTGTTCATGCTTTGAGTGAAAGGAGTACATTTTATAGCCCACAGCACTATGTATAGGTATCTACAAAATGTTCAAGCAATCATCTCCGTAGCCCAACACCGAAAGATTCTCTGGCAGCCAAAACACTTTGCATTTCCTTAGTGTAAAGTCGAAAAGCCACCATTTATGGGTCACCAGTTGCTCCGGAGTCCGCACTCTAGGGCGAAACTAAAATGCTGGACCTCGAAAAAGGTGTCAAACGACGCTTTGACCCACTGATGGGGAGAGCATGCAGGGTCTTTGAGTCTGGACAAAAACTGTTGGTTGGCCTTTTGTCTAGGCCTTGGCCTTTGTCTGCCTTGGCCTCGACGCATTTGCATTTGCATTTCTTTATCCAAAAAAGAGGGAGAGCGAGAGAGAGAGAGAGAGAACTTACGACTGGAAGATATACACATATTGTATCCGTATCTATTGCCATTCTTTTGGGTCCGATGCTTGAACTGGTTTATATGCAAATTAATTAATTCGATTCCCAATCCCCAGGCCCCAAAGTCATATTTCAGCGTTTTGTGCGTTGCATTCTTGGGCCCAAACAATGGCCGAATATATGGCTTCATAAAGAAAGTTCTACCCAACAATCTATCGTTGTATCTCTCCATCTGCTGCTGTATCCCCATGTATTTCGTTTATTTCGTGTATTTCTATGCCCAATGAAAGTGTTTTTCCTGACCTCATTTTTGGATAGTGGAAAAAATAAAGAAGATGGAAATTGGCTTGTAAGAAATGTTTCGCATGTTTATCATATTTCATGATTTTACTTTTCCTTCTCTTTATTTTCTATTTTCCCGAGTTGGTTGGTTGGTTGAGTGGAGTGGAGTGGAGGAGGGAGGGTGGGCACATTTTCCGTGGTTTTCCATAGCTCTCGTTGATGGCATCCCACGCTCTTAATTACCGTGCCCCATGCCCCACCCCACCGCCCTTCCACTGCCTCTTTTGCGTAGTTCAAGCCTCAGCTTTTGTCTCTTTCTGAAGGGGTGTCTCTCCTCCTCCCCTTCCCGCTCTTTCCCTTTGTTTTACTCTTCGTTTGTGGCTCTTTGGGAGCTCCTTTCCTTTTGGTTTGCGGTTTTTCAATTTTTCTCATTTGTTTTCAAGGAAGCTCTCGAAATGTTTCCCAAATATTTCTGCAGAAGCTCATACCAGAGGGAGATGGCCATAGCATTCTAACATTCCCCCTCACCCTCACCCTCACTCTTTTAATACATTTCAAAACTGGTGAAAGACTTTCTTCCTCTAATTATCATAATCCCCGATTGTCTTCTCACATTTATCAGCGGATTATTGCCAGAGATTAATGGGCTATAGGGGAAATTATAACAACAAAAGTTCAGATTAGAAGATCATATCATATCATATCATGATGATATTCGTATCAATGATTGGAAACGGGAAAAGATTTCTTTGATAGGGAGATTATTTGTTATCCATTATTTGTTTCTGCATCCCACACCATTCTTGTGGGTCGTCCATCTATCCCATCAATCCAGCAAATCCGTCAACGAATCTTTATGAACGCAAACCACAAAACGCATTCTAAAAGGGCAAAAAACCTTCCGTGAGATCTTAGAAATAAATCTGCAAGCTCTCAGGAGCTATTACAAAACACAGATCATATATCTGCTAACCATAAATACTCCTACTGTATCTGCCCCGATCTGGGCTCCAGTTCAAACTCCCTATTCATTCTCCATTTGAAAGTTCATTCCATTCAAAATTCCGATCCTATCAGCGACAACTGCAACATGTGGCAACTGTCTGGGGCGACAATCTCCATCTACCATCAACCATCTGGCAATCTCTCACAATTCTCACTCCCAACCCATTCCCACTCCCACTCCCATCCCATCAGATCCAGACCACACACACACACAGTCTTCGAAGGGGGAGACAAAGGATTTTGATGACATGCCCATGCCCATGCCCCCTTCTGATTTTTAATGATTTTTATGAGTTCATTAAAAATGTATTTAAAAAATTGTTATATTTATGAGGCCCACAAGTGCAACGCGGGGAGACGGAGGAGACGGAGGAGACGGAGGCAAGCGCTGTGCAATTGTTATTGTGCATTTGCATTAAATTATTGAAACATTTTTCGCGCTCTCGCCACCGTGCCTGCCGGCTGCCTGCATTGTTTCTACTTCTCGTCTTTGGTGGGTGGCGGGAGGGGGCCTTTGGGGCAGTGGAGCGGCTTCATCAACTGCCATTGAAAGGTGGCCTCGAATCTGCAGAGTCGCCTTCACTCCACTCCACTCCCTGTCCTTTCAAAGCTTTTCCTTTTGGGCCGCCCTTCCTCTTCGGGTTTTTCCTCACATGTCTGTCACATGACTGACAGACTTCAGGGTGCAACGAGGGGCAGTGGAGCAGCAGAGGGGAGGGGAGGCAGCAGCAGCAGCAGCACCCGCAATAACTTGGAAGCGTTGGCAACTCTGGCAGCCGTTAAAACTGCTGATGATGTCTCTGCGGCTTCGTTGTCGTCAGATCAGATGAGAGTGGGGAGAGGGGAGAGGGGGATGACAGGGGCAGGGGGCGAAAGGTACGAGTCGATGCTGCCGCTGCCGCTGCTGCTGCCAACGCGCGTATTCATCATCATTTCTGTCAGCAGCTCCATGGATGAAGCCATGGAGTTCTCTTTTCCTCTTCCCCCCTTCCACCTCTTCGCCTCTTTGTCTTTTTCCTCACACGATGCGCCTGATGCGCTTGAATTTTCTCTCTCTGCGCTGCACCTAAATTATATATTTTCTGCCTTCTGCCGCCGCATCTTCTTCTTCTTTTGCGGCTGTCAATGCCTATTTTTTCCATTAATTTGAGTTTTTCCTCAAGTGATTGTTTTTCTACATGTTTTTCGCTGGCTTTTGAAATGGAAAGTTGACCGAAAAGAAGCCCAAAACTGACGGAAATTCAATAAGCAACTCAAAATATGAATAAGCAATAAGTTCTAGTCTGAAATTAATGGAATCAATGAGAAAATCCAAGCGCAATGTCTCGAATTATTTCGAAAAATGCAATTGCACGGTACTCCAAAGAGATTCGAATGGACGCCTCTAAGTGTCCCACATAGACAATATATATCACAGGCATATTCTATATCTTTAGCTAGTGTTTTACATTAACTTGATTTTCCTTAAGTAAATTTGAGCTACCAATATTTTCCGATCAAACGTTGCCTTGTGTGTGTTTTGTTTTATTTCGAAAAGGAAAGTCAAATTACCATCCCATCCTTTTTCCTCTTTTTCCTTTTTTTCTTTCGAGTCTTGGCTCTTTTTTCTTTAGTGGCTTCTTGAAAAGGAAAGTCAAGCTCCGCTCCAACGTATCCAACGTATCCAACGTATCCAACGTACGAGTACGTGTATCTCTTCTTCTGTTGCTCTGCTCCTCGGTTAATCTTAATTTTTGCACACTCGCATTCGCGATCTTTTTGTTTATTTAATTAGAAGAGGATTTGATGGCCAAAGAAGAGAGTGGAGTGGATGGGAGTGGAGTGGAGTTTAGGGGTTCGTGTCATTAATTACTCAGCGGGCCACTCGGACACGATCTTCGGGTGGTAAGTGGCGGACGACGGACGACCGAGTGGGGAACGAGTGGGGAGCCAAGTGCTCCCAGAGCCGCTGACCGGCAGCTCAGCGGGTGATTCTGGCACTCGTGTGGATTGCGCGGGACTTTGGACTTTCTTTCTTTTGGACGAAATTGCCAATCGCGACCGGGGGTGGTGGAAAGGGGGAGGGGGGAAGGGGGGAATGGCAATGGCAATGGGAATCAAGGCAAATATCGTACTTCAGAGGTCTCTCCGCATCGCATCGCGTCGCATCTCATTTGAATGTTTGGATCGCTTTTTTGCGGCTTTCCCATGGATCGTTTGTCTCTTTTTGGGCAATCGTTTTGTATTTGTATGTGTGTGTGTGTGTTTCTCTGTGTGTGTTTGCTTGTGTGTGTGTGTGTGTGTGGGGGAGGTGGGGGGCGGTGGCAGCAACAGTGGAGAAAAACAATCAACGCGCCTTGAAAACGAAATTCGCATGACCAAAAGAAATGGCTGGAAAAAAAAAACAAAAAGGCACAACGAGTAAATAGGAATTGCAATTGGGAGGGTGTTGGGATGCCACACTGGTGATGCGACTCAGCGAATACCCCTCGATGCTTGACTTTGGATTCGAGAGGAAAGCAAGAAGGAAAGGATTGCAGGAAGAGCCATCTAAATGATGGAAAATGGGAGTCAAAATCATATCCATATGAATATTTGACCTTTATGATTGTTTCTCCGATCATTCAGAAAGTTTCCTTCCTTTGGATGCTTCCAGTTGACATTGATGGGTCCTTGTGGTATCTCAAAGGACTAGCTTGTACTCTGAATAAAATCAAGAGAGCTCTGAAGGTTTCTTTGCATCTTGTTTGGTGACCAAGAAGAACCATTAAAGTTGTGTTTAGAACATATATCTTTTGAGATCAGTTGGAGCTCTAAACTGGGGAATAGTTTTGAAAGTACTTTTAGATTTGTTTTGCAGCTGATACCCGTAGAAGAATTCAAAGGATCTCCAAATACTTTCAAATGGAAATGGAAATCGATCCTCCTTCTAGATACTTCCCCTGCCACTTCCTGCCATCTTCCATCATCTACGGCACACACTCGTACCTATTGCACTCTGCCAGGGTATCGGAATCGGTATCGGTATCGGGGGAACAGTATGCCGGGGCATAGTTTATTTGCCTTTTGTTGGGCTCAGTTTTTGCTCTTCTGTTGGCCAAGTAAATACTTAAATATAGCACACACTTAAATCGCATCGCTCTTTGCCGTTCCGTTCCGTTCGTGGATATTGTGTGTGTTTTTTGTAGCGAAAGTGAAATTTAGTGTGTGCTAAAAACAAAACAAAAAAAAGAAGACCGACCGCTTACGGAAGTTCCAAATTTGAAGAGATTTCTTCTACATTTTAGTTGCTGTTTTTGCCGTTTGCTCGCAAGAGTTTCTGCTGTGATTAGGTTTGGTTTTAGTTTTTTTGGGGAGGGGCTTGCAATTCCTGGAGACGGCGAAGCTCTGTACGTGTTTGGCTTTTGCCTAATGAAAGTTAATTACAACATCAAAGCGTTGTCGCTGATCGCCCCAGCCCCAGCCACAGCCACAGCCAGGGCAAGAGGCAGAGGTAGAGCCAACTCTGGCTCCCCGATGCCCCCGAATGGGGCACAAATTTCGATTAGGCGCGGCCCAAAAAAAAAGGCAAGCCGCTGCTGCTGCCGCGCACAAATTGTGCGATGCCATTGCCTGTGCCAGTGCCAGTGCCAGTTGGCGGCTGGCTAAACTCTAAGTAGAGAAAGTACATGTAAAAGTATCTGAAAGATGCGAATCTGCTGCCGATGCGCAGTCGCTAACGGAGGTCAAAATCGCTGGCGACTTTTACCGCTCGCTTTTGGGGCATCGACAAAGAGTGTGAGAGAGAGAAAGAGAAAGAGGAGGAGGAGGAGGCACTGACCCGCCCACATGGCTCATGGCTCATGGGTTCCCTGTAAATATTACAACACTTCTGCTGCTGCTCGGGGAGGGGGGGGAGTCTGTTCATTTGTGTATCTGAAAGATGTTAACTTCAGCTCCTCGTCATTTGCATACTTAACACCTTTCTGGAAAATTTCATCGGGCAACGGGCACGGCTCCACTTGAGTCACCCCACAGATCTCCATCCCTCCGGATCTCCCTCCACCAGATGGCAGGAGATGGAGATGGAGGCTTTTGTGTAATTAGAAAATCATCAAGTCGCAGCAGCAGCAGCGGCAGCAGCATCAGCAGTCGTGTGTTACTTTCAATTTCAATGCAGAGAGGCCTCTCCCCTCTCCCATTCACATCTTCCCATTGCAATGCATGATTTGTATCTTTGTATCTTTGTATCTGCGATACACTTGCATACCGATCGGGGTATGCTGGGTCGTGGAGCACATTCGATCTCTGAGCAGCATCTGTATCTCTGCACGAGTACTATCCGCTAGGCTGCGGATAGAGTATCCAATGCCTCGGCCTCATCATATTATTTCTTTGTTTGGCTTTCCTTTTGGGGCCGCACCTCTGCCTCAGCCTCTGCCTCTGACGCTACCCGGAGGAGCCTCGAATGGAGCCTTGGAATGGAGCGCCTCCGCCTCTGCCATGACTGTGCATTGCACTTTGTGGCTATTACAATTATTGCCATGGCCATGGCCATTGTGGCTATTGTTATTGTTACTGTTATTGCTTTATTGTTGCAGTTTATTGCATTGTCGGGATTCGCCATTAGGCAAGACTTTGCCTCACTCGCCTCACTTTTCGCCTTTTGCATATCTATCTGCTGGTATCTATCGGATGCTCAGATTTTCCCCACTCTTTCCCACCGCCCACCCCCTTTTTCCGCCTTTTTCCGCCTTTTGCATACCAACAAAATAAATCGATAAACTTTCACCCCGCCGCAGAGTGCTGTGCTCCCATTAAAATGCCATTAAGATCTATCTCTTGATCGAATATTTGCCAAAAAAGAAAAAAATACAAAATAGTAAAAGATATGTACCCCCCCACCCAACGACCCCTTCCCATCAGCAAACAATCAATAAGCAATTGCCGCACTAATTACACTGATTAATGCCTTATCGCATTTAAACTATCTCACAGACCTAAACAAACCAGCAAAAAGGCGGAAAACCCCCAACGAATTTCACTTTCTAAGCAGCAAAAAGAGCACAAAAATCACAGAAAACATCAGTAGAGGCAGAAAAAGGCAGTAAAGGCAAAGAGAGCTGAAACAACAGGTGAAATCTGTGGAGCTTCCTGTGTGGGGCAGCAGGTAAAAAAGCGATACAAACAAAACAAAACGAAACAAAACAAACCTCCAAAAAGAGACCCCAAGTAAAAATATATATATTAAGAATAATTATATTCGAGTGAAGATCTCTCTTGGAGGATTGCTGCTTCTTCTGTTCCCCCATTTCTCCCAGGCCAAATTGATAGGAGAGAGAGGGAGGGAGACGAGACGAGACGAGACCCATCTCCCTCCCATTATGGGGTTTAATGTTGCTTAATTAAATTCATTGAGCTGCATAAGCACCTTCCTACCTTCCACCCAAACTCCACCAACAACTCATAATTATGCAGATGTTGGCCATTTATGGGCCAGACTGACAGCTGCTGCTGCTGCTTCCACTTGGCGGTGGGGGGGGGGGGGGGGGGAGAGAGGGGGTATTGCATGTCAGCCCATGGCCCAAGGCCCAGGTCGAGGCCCAACAGTCCACAAATCGCGTCTAATTAGTGACCCGCAAATGAAGAAATTTTTTGAACAAGAAAGAAACTTGAATACCTTTTGCGGGATTTTGGGACGAAAGAGTGTCTGCTCGTACTGTGTTCTTGTGGATGTGTGGAACAGGTCGAACAGCAGAAGGAATCTGCGAATAATCTAGAAATATATAATCTAGAAATATTCATCTTGATTGGTTAATGATTACTCTCGCAAGTGTTCTGTCCTTTGTGAGTACCACCTTCCCCTTTCCTTCTGACATTGTTCGTAGAGGGTACTCCTGAGTCGCATTATTGAGCCGCCACTGTCCCCCACTTATATGTATATTTCTTATAATAATTTACCCACAAGACATGCAACTTTTGTTGTGTCTTCTTCTGGCCTTCCGGCCTTCTGGCCTTCTGGGCTTCAGGTTAGTGGACAGTTCTTTGAGTCTGTCTCTAATTTGTTGTTGTTTGATTTTAATGATGCGAAAGAAAGTCCACACTACACACACACACACACACACACACACACACACACACACACACACACACACACAGAAAATAAGGCAGCACTCTGTCCGTATCGTATTTTCTAATGATCCGTATGAATCGTTTTCCTGCATATTTCGCTTGTGGCATGCAAATCCCAGGCCAACGGCCAGCGGCTAGCTGCTGTCCGGCCAATAATCGAGTCGAGCGGCAGAGGCTAATCAATCAATATATAGCACCGAAGCACCGAAGCATCCAAGCATCCAAGGCACCCAGGCATCCAGACACTGGTGTCCACTGACAAGAGGGAGCTGCTTTGGGGAGGAGTCAGTGGATGGGATGATGGGTCATAAATATCGAAGATGCAGACACCTTAACAGCTTCGGTTGTTTTTGTTGTTGTTGTTGTTGTTGTTTTCGGCTGCTTTGCTGTGCTGAAAGATGAGTGGAAATAATTAGTTATCGACGGCACCTGTGCGACAACAGTAGCTGCTGCCCCACGAGTCCCTCCCGCTGTGCCGTCCAATGAGTGATGAAAACTTTCGCCAAAATGATAGTCGGTCGAGGAACTCCTTTGATAGATGGATTCTGCAAGGTTTTTGGGGTCGTCTGATGGGGTTCTACAGGTGCCAATTTCGGGAAAATCATACTGTTCAGAATTGAGAGAACTCTCAATAAACTTCTCCAACTGCTCTCCCCTGGAAATGGCATCCATAGAATACTTTACTTTCTATTGAAAACCCAACACTAACTTTTACTAAAGCCACAGCTTCTGGGGACAACTATCATCCACATACACCCCACTCCACTCCCCTCCACTCCACTCCACAGAAAGAGGAGGCATTCTCTCGTAGCGAGAGAAGCGAGATTGAGGACAGCATGGAATGGGAATGGGAATGGGCGACAATGAATTATTCTCTTGGCTGGCAATTTCGGTGCCTATTTGTCTGTCTGTAAGTCTCTCAGTCTCTCCCGCTGTCTCTCCCTCTGTCTCTCCGTCTGTCTCGCCGTCTGTCTTTGGGCCAAGTGAGTGAGTTTCATAGCCAGAGCCTAATGAAAAATGTCCAAAGAGAGCTCCTTAAACTCTAATTAAAGTTTCAGGTGTGTTGTGTGTAAGTGCAGATGGTACACCAGTACCAGTACCAGTGTCCCCTCCCCCCTTCCTCCCTTTCGTGTCGTGTCTCCCCAACTAAATGGCTGAAAGATGGTTGGAGCCAAAATAGTTGGATAGTTTGTGGATAGTTGGATAGGTTGCTAATGCTATAAACTGTCTTCAGGCTGTGCCCATTCTGTCTCTCCGTCTCTCTGTTCTCCTTTCAAGTGCTGCTGCTGCTGCTGCCACTGCTGCTGCTGCTAGAGATCTTCTCTGAAGAGATCTTCTCCGTCTAATTAGTTGCCACACTAAACGATTTTGAGGATTCCTAATGATTAATATAATATACGAGCACTCTGTGCTCTGTCCGTACCACATTTATGCATTTCTCGTGAGCAGAACATTCTCCAACTCCGAGCATAATTCCCCAGAGACACCAAGCGAAGGCACCCAACAACCGTTCTCCCTGGCTTTGGGGTTTCGGGGCTTTGCCGTCTTGGAATCTTGTGGCCATCTTCCGGTTAAAGCCATAAAAGAAGTACTCTGCTGCTGTTTTTTATGATTTACTTTGTTTTTTTCGCACTTTTTGTGTCCAACACCTTTCCTTATTTCTTGCTGGCGTTCCACAGAAATGTACTTTTCTTTTATACGCTTAATTTTTGATAATTTTTGTGTGAGATTTTTTATGGATTGTCGTTAATTGAATTTGTGGCAAGGTAACGCCACAGCAGAGGCACAGGCACAGGGCCAGGCCCAGGCCCAGGCAGTGGCACAGGCCCCGGTTTTTGTGGCAGCTGCTGTCCAATCAACATTGCTCCAATGATTTGCATTTTCAGCTGCTTAAAGCTCGGACTTTGATTCAGATTCGGATTCAGATTCAGCTTCAGCTTCTGGTTCGGTTTCTGGTTATGCTGCTGCTTTAGTTTTAATTGTTTTTGCTTCAGCAGCGTTTAGAGAAAGAGGAAGCAGCATCAGAGGCAGCAGCCCAGTGCCTTGCTTGCCTTTGCCTGTCTGCCTCCTCTCTGCTTGAATAATTACGCCAGAGCAGAGCAGAGCAGAAGAGCGGTATGATGGACCGGAGCGGGGCGGTGCGGTGCGGGGCGGGGCGGAGGCATGTCATGGCAATTTGGTCAAGAATTAAAGCACAGAGTTCTATAATATTCTGCCATTAGCTTCCAATGTAATTTTATGGCTTTATAATTGGTTTCCTCCTTTTTTATTTGGTGAGTAGTTTTGAGAGTAGTTTTCCTAGTGTTTTGCATTTGCTTTTTGTGGCTTTTTCTTTGGGTTTTCATTTGATTGCCATTGACCAAGTCTGCCAATCGAACCGCTTTTGATGGCTCGAAAAGTGATGTTACGTATCCGATAAATTTCTCAAATAAAAAAATTGCAATTAAAATGTTAAGATTCATCGATTTTACACATAAGTTACATGCACGCTGCCGATTATCTACTTAAGCCTTACTTTAAACAGTTTTGGAAGCACTGCATTAGTTTCGTAATCTAATTAAGAACAAGCCGAATAGTAGGCAATGAAAGTGGCACCGCAGCTGTCGAAATATTATTAATGTAGCCTCAAAAGTATGCAACGTTTTTAGCTTCGCACAGTATGTACAACTCATGTAGACTTTCATGTAGAAGCCATGTAGCGCAGTTCAAATGGCAACGATTTTCCATCGAACGAATCCCAATTTCTAGCATTTTGGACTCAAATGTACATTAAATGTACCCTGAATTAAAACCACTTGCATATTAAATCTGATTATATTTTTTGTCATAAATTAAAGTTTATTCTTCCCTTTTTACAACATTGCAAACACAAATCTCGCACATTTTCGTTGCTCGTTTTCTTTTGATACAATAAATCTTTACAAATTATATAGAAAAAGTGTTTGGTCACGGGGGGAAGGGGGGAATCAATATACGATGTACATACAGATATAAAAAAAGTGATTACATGGGTTTTCTTGAAAGAAGGAAAGCATGATAGATCGTAGAAGCCTTTGTGCAATATCTAAATACATTTCATATTCTCCATTCCTTCTGCAATTTCGAACAAAAACTGAGCTACTCTCAGCTGCCATAGTTGCCATAGTTGCCAGAGTTGCCACAGTTTCAAACTGTCTACGAATTATGCAATGGAATGGAATGGACATGCATCCCTAAGATACACAATCCCCTACTCTTGGCACACACCCACATCCACATTTCCGCTCTCTTTCGCTCCTTAGCTATTTTGCTCTTTGAAGTTTGCTGCAATATTTATGTTTAAGTTATATCGGAAACTGTGTTTTAGTTATACATTTTCATATATACCTATATATATATACAATTTATGCGATGCAGGATAATTACGAGTATAGTTTGTTGCTATATTACATATACATATACGAGAGGGGGGCGGGGGGGGCTGGTGCGACCCGATCCGACCCTCTTCTGGTTCTTCCTTTCCGTCCATAAATATTCATTACAAATTATTTGTATAACAAACTTTCCGACTCTTAAAACTAATTAAATATTTATATCATACGAAAAAAAAAAAAAAAAAACACACGCTACGCTTCCTTCCTAACGTCCTTCCGTTCTTCCTTCCGCAAAGAACTTTACACATTCGCGAATATCTTTTGTAAGTGAATTTGTTTAGTTTTACGTTTTTCTTTTCTTTCGTTTTAGTTGGTATTTTGGCGAGACTCAATTGGCTCAGTCGGTATGGTATCTATATATAGTAGCTGCTACTCCTGGCTTCTTCCTTTACAATGGTTTTGTGTGTGTGTGTGTGTGGGTGTGTGGGTGTGTGTGTGGGAGTGGGTGTGGAATGATCCCATCGACCGAACGATCCTTGGGGCAGGGAGGCTGCGAGTGCACCTCAATCGTTGGCCATGCAATATCCCGAATAGGTCTGTATGTTATCCTCCAGGAAACTCTCTCCGGCTATGACCCCCGACTGCGTGTGGTGGCTGGGGCAGCGGTGTCCCTTGGGGCACTGGCAGAGCGAGTTGATGTTCACTTCGTCGAGGAACTCCTGCCGCTTCCGCACCGTGAAGAGCTTGCAGGGCTGCTTCCTCTGGCATCGAAGGCGCTATTCGAGGAGAATGCAAATGGAGATGCTTAGAATGTATACCCTGGAGAGCGGTGGTTTTTCCAGGACACTTACTGTGAGAGGAGAGCAGGCAAAGAGATAGCGATAGCCGGGACTGCCGTCGCCTATGGGTTCCCTCTTCGTGAGGTACGTCACCGAGTTCCTGGGACACCGACAGTGGACCACCTGCTCGGTGACATTCGCCTCCGCCGCTGTGGTCAGTGTCCAAGTGTAGTCCCGAAAGTGTCTGCGGAGGAAAGAGGCGAGTTAGTAGGGATGCCAATGCCAAGGGGGGGCCAGTTCTGTGGACTCACTTGCAAACGGGCAGCTTGTGGACTGGCTGGCACATCTTGTAGTGGCGCGTCTTGTCCGCTATGGTGTGGCCATCCTCGACGCCCAGGCTGCTGGGACAGCCGCCAATGTAGCTGGTGGTGGGGCCCCGATGGCCCGAGTGGCGCATGTGGGCGGCTACCCTGGGGTACTCGTTGTCCTCGAGCTCTGCGTAGGGAGAGGAGGGCAGGGCATCGTTGTAGTCCGGCGACTGATCGATGTGATCCAGATCGTCCTCGTAGACGGCCCCCAGCTTCTGCATGAGCTTCTTCATGTGCATGCTCTCGAACTTCTTGTCCTGGAACTTGCCCATGAGCATTCGCTTCAGCTGGAGCATCTCCATGTCGTAGTAGCTCCTGTACTTGGAGCCGCCGTCCACGGGGGATCCGGATCCGGAACCAGAGCCGGAGCCGGAGCCGCCACCCATCTGGTTGTGGCTGTGGTGGTGCAGGATCACATTATTGGGCAGGCGATTCGACTCCGGACAGCGGCACTGGCGCTCGATCCACGGCGTCTCGTACAGATCGATCTTGGAGCAGACGGCATTCGGTGCACAAACGGGCAGATCGTCCTCAGACTCCTGCAAATCGGACAACGGATGGGAATTTTATGGGTTAGAGATTGTTTAACATTCACTCGGGACTCGGTACTCGGAACTCATTGAATTTCCATATGAATTGGTGAATGAATAAAAACAAACTACGCTCTGAATGTGTCTGAATGTCCCCCCAAAAACTTTCACTGTCACTGTCAACAGAGTCCTTTCTTTGGCCACTCGGATGCCCACTTGATTAACATAACTACCAGCTACAAGCTACAAGGACTCAATCGCTCTCTGATGGCTCTGAAGGCCATCCTTCGATTCGGTTCGGTTCTATTTTGTTTGCTTTTCTTGAGGGGTTCTGTTCGGAGGTTCAGAGGATGCTCGGCATTTCATTAATTGAATTCTCTCGCCAAACAGGACGAAAACAGTCCCAAAAGTTCGTCCTGGCTGTTTGCTTAATCCCCCGGCCGGCCAATAAAAACTTATGTGTTGTGTCCTCCTGCACGGGGCAGGACATGCCATCAAATCCAACTACCAAACTGAGGCTGAGGCTCCGCTCCTCAACAAGACACTCTTGGGGCAAGGTAAGGTCCTTGTCCTGCTACTACTCGTATCATTCGATTTTATTGTAAGTGACTCTCGAACGACAAACGACAGGGAAACGACGGAGAAACGACAGAGAATCGACAGAGAATCGACAGAGAAGCAAACGACAGGTTTGTTCCAATGAAATTATCGAATGCAATCAATTTTTTAAGTGGAACTCTGTCGCGCACCTTTTTCTCCCTCCACCCCACCTCTCTCCCCCTCTCCCTTTATTTTTATTTTATTTTTTTTTTGGTGGTGGCACATCCCTTCCTTTTCCTTTTCCTTTTCCTATTCTTGAGGGTTTTTTGTTTGGTTTCAATTTCATTTTCTCCGTCTGCTTTTTGATTTTTATTCAAATTATTTTTCGGGGTTTCGATTCGGTTTCGATTTTGGAATCCCTAGCTAACGATTCGCCTGCGCTGCACCTGCCGGCTGTGCTACCTGAGAGGGCACTGGGCTTAGGGTCAATCCATGGCTTTGGTTTCGTTGCTGCGACTCCTGCTCCTGCTCCTGCCACTCCTGCTATGGCAAACCGGAAGTCCGGAAGTGATTTAGTGCAAGGCGGCGACTCAACTGGCGGAAGTAAGTGCGCGCACACATTGAAAAGGGATTAGCCTCGAGTCTGTGGCAGGGGCAGGGGCAGGGGCATTGTCAGTGGCAGGGGACACCGGAAGTAGGTTAAAGCCAGCAAGAAAACAGGTTCTATTTCTCTGTCCCCTGACCTTTTACCTTTTTGCTCAATTGAGCGGCAGCTCACTCACTCACTCACTCACTCTCTCTCTCTCTCTCTCTCTCTCTCGCTCTCTTCCCCTGTCTCTGTCTCTGTCCCTGTCTCTTCCGGAAGTAGTCTGCCTGCCTTCCTTGTTCCTGTTTCTGTTTCTCGCTCTTCTCTTTATTAGTTTTATTTACTTCCTGAATTTGTTGTTCGGCTGCTTCCTTTTTCCCATTTTTTCTCTTTGGACTCCACTCCACTCCATTTCACTCCGTTCTGGTTCTGGTTCTGGTTCCCACGCATTTTTGACCTACTTTCAGGTGGAGGCAGAGGCAGTGGCAGAGGCGGGGACAGTACCAGCACCTGCCTTTTGGGGCATGTCCTTCCTGCTGCACAAGTCCTTAACCCTTTCTTCTCTTCTCTGCTCTGCTCTGCTCTGATGAGTGTGTGCTGTTCGCTCGCTTTGGATTATTCATATTTCAAGCAGAAGCTTCTGCTGAGGCATTGCTGAGATTCCTTTAAGGGAGGATCTACCCCCAGTATATGGCAGGATATGCCCCCTTGCTCTCCCCTTAAGCAGCGTGAGAAATTCTTTGAAATTCGAGCATGTTTATTGAGATTTCTGGAGAGCAGGAGCCGGAGCAGGAGCAGGAGCAGGAGGAAGGTCTGCTCTCTTCAGGGTCTCTGCGTTTTTTGTGTGCTGTGCTGCGCTGTGCTGTCGGTGGGGGGAAATGGCACTTCAAAGACACAACAACAGCAACGCACAAATCACCGTTATGCTTTTTTACATATTGATAAGCCGCATACAAGAGGGGGAATCGGAGTCTCTTCGAGAGAGAGAGAGAGAGAGAGAGAGGGAGAGAAATGCTTCGTCGACATTCCATTGGCATTCGCTCATTCGGTCATGAGATGGAGAGGTGGGGCATGGCACGGCATGGATTGGATTGGATTGGATTGGAGTAGGGGCACAGATAAACAGATAAACATATAAACAGATACACGGATACACAGATACTAAAACATCTAGATACAGATCCAGAAACAACAGAAACGAAGCACGAAAGTTTCCACAGAACCAACAACAAGGAGAAGAAGCTCTGAAAAGTAGTAAAAGTTTTGCTCAAGCAAAAAGCCGAAAGAAAACAAAAGACAGAAAGACAGACAACACGAGGGGAGAGCCACCGGATTTCCGGTTTAACAGCTCCCCAAAAAAATGAAGCAAAGGGAGAGGCGAGGAGTCCGAGGAAAGGGGCAGAGAGACGGGAAGCTGCTGCTGCCACACTTTATAATTTGCTCGATCTCCATCCACAGCACGCGTGTGGGGCACAAACACAGAACACACACACACACACACACACATAGAGAGAGAGAGAGAGAGGGGGAGAGAGAAAGGAGACTACAATTAGCTTCATGTGTCAAAGTGCAGTGCAAACGGAAGTTGAGAACGCGCCACAGACAATGAAAGAGTTGCGCCGTTGCCTTGTGCCCCTTGTGCCCCTTGCCCTCTGTCCTCTGCCCCAAACAACAGCTGGACCATGTTGATGTGAGACCATCTCATGTTGTTCTCATACAATGTACATATGTATGCATGTATGTATGTATGTATGTATGTATGCAACGTGCAACGTGAGGCGGCAAGCATTGAAGAACTTTTCGACTTTTGTTTTCAACGGAAAGCCGCTGACTGACAACCCCAGCCCCACAACAGGCACCCCACCCCGCCCCGCCACGCCAAGCGGGAATCTGTGAAAAGAGGGGAGGGGGGGCCAGCAGCCAGCAGCCAGCGGCCAGCGCTCTTTAATTGAATCACAATTAACCCCAGCACACCATAAAGGGTTACGAGGGGGAGGGGGAGAGTGAAGACTGAAGAGTGTACGACTCCCCAATGACATTCTTGTGGCTACTTCTAGCCTCATTGTTGTCATGCCTCATGGGGCTGCATGAATGCGCGTTGGAATGTCACGCAACGGAAGTGAGCGAAACTCTTGGCAGAAGTTCGACGGGCGGAGGGGGTGGGGGGGTGGAGGTGTCTGTCCAGAGCTCTGAGGGAATGTACATATACTGAAGAACAGAGCCATGGGGAAAACTTGGATGAATCTGGCCAGAATGACTTACAGAATCTGCACTAAATGGAGAATAGTACTCCATCTTCCCAGGGAATAATCAACACAAAGATGCACCTGCTGCTGCTCCTCTGCTGCTGCTTCCCCTATCAATAACCGAAGAGAATCGACAGGACAATCAATGGGACATAAATTTCCCAACAGAAAGCGGAAGATGCTCTAAAGAGCAGCAACAGTTGGTTGAGGCTGTTTTTCCCCCACCCCCCACCTGCCTCCGGGATATATCCCTATCTCTGCTCTGGGCTTGGGTTCCCATGAGGGCGTTGACGCACAGGCATAGGCACACGCACACGCACACACACACACACACTACAATCAACGTCCGGGGGAAAAGAGAAGATTTGTTCCCGTATATGCAACATGCAGCAGCATGTGCGTGTGTGTAACCGTTAGATGATGATGCTGCTGGTGGCAGCAGCCTGCCGCCTGCCACAAGTGTGTTGCACCACTACCTGATGCTGCCGTCTGCCCCTGCCCCTGCCGCTGCCCCTCTACCTCTCTGTGTTATCTTTTGTCTGTGCGTTAATGATTTTTCTATACATTTCCTTTTCACATTGTTTTTTTCCCTTTGGTTTTTTGTTGTTTTCGGGACTAGAGAGAGAGAGAGAGAGAGAGAAAAGAGAATTATGCAATCTGGCGTCGTCATGTGGCAGAAAGTAAGCGGAAGTATGCCCTGCCCTGGCTAGGCTATGGGCCATGGGCTCCGGAGTCCGGACTCCAGACTCCAGACCGGGGTATGGTCATCTCTCATCCCAATAATACTACATGGCATATTTCTTGCGATGGTTTCCTCTGCTGTTTACACGAAAATTCAATTAAAAATTGTTAGAAACGGAAGTGGAAGAGGCAGCAGCGCCACCACCACCAGAGGCGGCCAGTGGAAGAAGCTGCTTGCTGCGGAAGTAACACGGAAGTTGTTAGGTCACTCCTCATCACCATCATCATCATCATCCGAGTGAATCCCACGGAATTCCAATGAAAAATCTCATAGATGGAAAGAGAGAGAGAGAGAGAGAGAGGAAGAGAAGGAGAGTACGGGATGGGAGCGGCATCCGATAGCCGGAAGTAGAAAAGATTTTGTTCCTACAAAAAAATCAAGAAAATACTTTGCATAGATTTCAGAGATTCCAGATTCCAGATCTCAGATTGAAGCAATCGAAGTGGAATCGCCCCAAGACGACAGACACGACACTGGTGAAGACCCCGTGCCACTTTGGCTTGATTTCCAGCTCTCTCGCTGCCACTGCCTCGCCTTAACGGAAGCTTGCCACAGAGCGAGAGAGAGAGAGAGAAGAAGAGAGAAAAAAAAAAACATTTTCATTCATAAAAAGGCAGACATTCCAAAAGGAAGCAACAAAAGCCAAACAGACAACAGAATTGACAAGAATGTTGAATGGGAAAAGGGAGTCAACGAAGTGGGGAATACCCTGCAAATTATATGAGGGGAAAAAGTAGAGAACTTAAGAGGAAATTGAGAGGGAAATACATCGAAGGAATTCTGTTCTTTTGTGAAAGTGAAACGGCTCCTTGCATAAATACTTTTGGATGGTTTTCCATATGCATATAAATGTATCGAATATTTCAGAGATTACAGCCGGGGAAGCCATACAGCCACACCGACTGTGTGGCGCTGTGCTGTGCCTTTCCCCAAGGCAAACTCCTTTGGGAGCTCGTAATACTCCTCTCCAACAGTCAAGGATTGTGAAGGGTATCTCTCTGCGAAACTGGTTTCACCGGCAAAAGCCAGCCAATTGCTGCAGCTGAACAGGCATCGGGCAACGGGCAACAGCAACAGCAACAGCAACAAACAACATGCAACAGCAACAGCAACTTCCCCTTGTGGTGGTGGTGGTGGTGGCTGCTGCTTGATTTTTGCGTAGCTTGTTGATCGTCACAATTAATGATCGTCTACGCACCACACGGACATCCACAAACCACATCCACATCCACATCCTCATCCTCATCCTCCGCCTCGTACTCTCCAAACCACAATCATTCTCAGCTGCTGTTGCTGCCACAACGGAACGGAAAAAAGTAATTCATTCATTCATTCATTCATTCAGTCAGTCAGTCAGTCAGTCATTCATTGAGCAGCCACAAACATCGTGGCACAGTTGTTTGTGGCCTTTTTTGCTGCCGTTGCTGCTTTCTGGCCTTCTGGCAATTGTTGCTTTGGCCAAAAACAACAGCAACAGCAAACAAAATACAACCGCAAACTGTTGCCAAACGAAGGAGGGGGCTTGGGGGACGGGATGAGGCTACAAACATGTTGCCGATGGCGGCAGCAGCACCAGCAGCACCAGCAGCAGCAACAACAGCAACTTGTGGCTTCTGATGTTGCCTCGTTGAAGCGCTTTTGCCTCCTTTTACGCGCTTGCCGCCAAATAAATAAAACGCGGACAAAGGCGATTTTTATGAATGAATGAATGAGTGAGTGAGTGAATGTGTTGCTGCTGCTGGTGCTGCTGCTGTGGCGTCTCTTGTTTTTGCAACAGCAGCAACATGCGGGTAAAAACGCGCGTAAAACGCTGGCAAGGCAACGGTTTTGTGTCGGATAATTACGATTGTTGCCTCCGTAAGCAGCCAGCAGCCGCACCCCTGCGCCTCCTCCTTCCTCCATGATGAAAAGCAAACTCTTTGGATGCCCCTCCTCTGTGTGTGTCTCTTTCTCTCTGTCTGCTGCTGCTGCTGCTTGCCCCCACCTCAAGAGGCAGGCGGTTGTTGTTTACTCAACGTCTGATGCTAGTGCTTGCTGCTGGCTGCTTGCTGCCTCGTGAGTTTTATGAATGAAAAAATACAGCAGCAGCAGCAAGAAGACCAACAAAAACTATACCAACACCAAGGAATACAGAAAAGAACAGCCAACCATTCATACGTTCATTCATTCATTCATTGAGCTTTTGCTTATTTTTGTAGTTAATTCATAGTATATTTTTATGCCACGCCATCGGTTTTTGTTTATAAACAACAAATTGCGCCTTTGGTCACGTAATTAGCACACTTACACGATCCGATCAGAGATCTTTCGTGTGTGCGTGTGTGCGTGTGTGCGTGTCTGCGTGTGTGTATATCCCCCACTCCAGTATAGTGGGGAGGGGGGTGGGTCCAACACAAATTGGAACGTGTCCATCAATAGCTGTAACAAGGTCTCGGTCTTTGGTCTTTGGTCTCTCTCTCCTCTGTTATCTTCTCTTCTCGTCTCTTCTGTTGGCCATTGAAAGCGGAAATGATCCAAACCACATTTCCGCCATTGGGAGAAAAGTTTCCACCAAGTGGCACAAAAAAGCCAAGACAACAACAGCAGCAACAGAAGCCAACAATGAGACCAACTAACCGAACATGCTACTACAGATATATCTACAGATCGAGAGATCTTGTACGATCTACAGATCGAGATACAAGTGAG
Source organism: Drosophila helvetica (assembly GCA_963969585.1). Taxonomy (NCBI): domain Eukaryota; kingdom Metazoa; phylum Arthropoda; class Insecta; order Diptera; family Drosophilidae; genus Drosophila; species Drosophila helvetica. The sequence continues at coordinate 71,354,960 of OZ018401.1, read as the reverse complement.
ACGAAACATGTGGCGCAGGGGGGGATTCGGATTCGGATTTTCGGATTTGCTGGAAAGTATCCAAAGATATCCCAAGTGTAAGCACACACACACACACACAGAGTGTGTATAAGGAAGCAGGAAGCATTTTTTGATTTCTAATTTACAGAATTCGTGTAAATACTCGCACAATTCAAGATCAGCTGAAATGCTTTATTGTTTCTAAAGAAAAGAAAGCATTTGCTGGACTATATGATTTCAAGGAAGAAGGAAGCATTCTGAGGAATTCACAAGGAAGTTCTTTGTCCTTTGTTTCAGCCTTAAAGTCAAAGATTGCATTCGAGGGTCAGAAATATTTAGAGATGAGCAGAGAATATCTTTGGCGCTATATCTCTGAGTGTACAGTATTGTTGCTAGATTTTAGATCTACTCTACCCAAAGTAATCCCCAAAAGGTAACCATCTTTCCGTATGGGTAGGGAATAAGTAGCTCAATACTACAGGAGTATCTTTCAAAGATGAGATCATTCTTGCTGTAAGAAAGCCCATCAAACTTGCATCAAACTATTGTAGAACTCTCATTACTCCCCTGCCAAATCTCAGCTTAGAGTATTCCCCGCTTCGATCTGCTCCAGCTGCCTTTCTGCCTCTCTGTCTTTCTGTCTTTCTGTCTTTCCATGTTGTTGCTTTTTTTGTTAATTCATATAAGAAATATATATGTATATAGATAGATATATGTAGTGTGTATGTATATAGTGTATTGTATCTATAAAAGTTGGCTTGGCGCGCGCGCGCCAGCAACAAAGTATATATTGTTGTAGCAGCCCCAGTCCGAGGGAGCAGGGACGGGGAGACGGGGAAAAAAGTGGGCAAACTAGTTTTTTGGTATCCGAGCATCCGTTGGATCGGATCGGATCGCATCGGTGGGGCTCAGGTTGTAGATTGTTGTTGCTGTTGTTGCTGCTGCTGCTGCTGCTGCTGCTGCTGCTGCTGCTGCTTTGAGGCATTTTTCTCAATGGAGCAGCCTCTCAGATTGTAGACTTGGGCATTTTTTTAGGTGAATAATTGCGGTATGTTGTTTTTTATGCAAATATTTCATATAGTGTGTGTGTGTGTGTGTGTGTGTGTGCACGGCTGTGGCATCCAGACACACTTAACCGATATACATATAATATATACATATGGCTGTGACTATGGCTATTGTTGTTGTTGTTGTTGTTGTTGTTGTTGTTTATTGTGGATCTTGATGTCTACTCTCTTTCAATATTTGTTTGATATTTTTTTTATGATTATTTTTTCTTCTTTTTTTGTGTTGGCCTTTGGATTCACATTGAATAATTTCTATATTTAGCATAGAGTGGAGAGTGGCAGAAAGGAGGAGGGGAAACGAAGGGAAGGGAAACGAAGGGTGAAAACATAAATTGAAATTATGAAAACATGATATGCGCGAATCAAGGGAACAACGATTCGATTATGGGATTAAAAATGATGTTTTTTTTTCCAGAATGGATGGGGGATATAGAAGAGATGAATGAAAGTTTCATTGGAGGAAGAATTCTCATCATTTTGAAAACTTGAAAGGCATTAGAGGATCACTGATTATTCCGAGAATCTCCCGAACAAACTAGAGCGACGATCTCTTTCGATCAATCAGCGATCGCATGCACTACAGCAATTCATTCACAAGAATCGAATCGAATCGAGTCGAATCGAAGGGAGAATTCAGTTTCATTCACAAGCAAACGGATGCCCAATCGACAGTCGGCCAAAGAATTGATTATTTCTGTGAATGGAAAAATACTCGTGTGAATAAATTGACTCGTACTACTATAAATGGCAGATCAATGATCGAGCTGAAAACTAGTTCCAATCGAGAGATACAAATTGTGGCAGGCATACTAGTATCTCGTATCTCGTATCTCGTATATCGTATCTGGTATCTCGCATCCGATGGATGCATGGATTAGCATAAAGATGCCATAAATTGCCATCATGGGTGTGGTTCGGTTCGATCCGATAGATAGATTGATAGATATTCGATTGCAAAACCCATGCATTAAGTATACGCACTGAAGACCCCACCAACAAGGAGGGGAAGAGGGAAATACAGACACACACAGCTAAGAAAAGGTTTTGCTGTGGCCTAAAAAGCATTTTCACACCTGGCTGCATTCAACGCCCACCGAATCCCACAGAATCTTAACGTGGCCAAGAGCCCAGACCCCAGACCCCAGCAGATAGGAAGGAAATGAAATGAAGGGAAAAGAGTTGCGTTTGTGTGTGTGTGTGTGTGGCACGCTTGATTTGTTTATGCATTTCCCAGTCAATTGGAATTTGTGGCAACGGTTGCCGTCTGAGGAGAGACCCCCACCCACCATCCACCATCCAATGCTTCTCCATCCACTTTTGGCCATGCCACGCGCATGCCACTCCATCGACATCGCCATGGAGTTGTTTAGGCCAAATATGCGTGGCTGATGGCTGATGGCTGATGTCTGATGGCTGATCTGTTTGTATATGGCCAACAAATTGCTGTGGCAGCGATGCTTGTAGCTGTTCTGTTGTTTGCCTTTGCCTTTGGCTTTGGCTTTGCTTTGCCCATTCATACATGGCATTCGAGGCGTTCGCTTCGTTCATTCATTCATTCATTCATTCACCCGTTCATTCATGGATTGACTTGCTCAGCGAAGCGAGAAGCTGACGTCGCGTCGTTGCTCATCCAGCGTTTACGTTTCCATTCATTCATTCATTCGCTTGGTCTGCACATGCTGCTGCCCCTTTACCCGCCCCGCCCCGCCCCACCCCCCTCCCCCCTGCTCTCACACACGCTTCTACTCCCCCCTCCCCCTTTTTTTCGCCCCTGCTCTGCACCCCTTTTATCCATCAGGCACACCATCATCATCATCATCATCATTGGCATCGGCATCGTAGTCGTCGTCGTCGTGGTCGTATTTCATTCATGAATTTTCTTTCATTCAGCTTTGGTCTCACTCCTCAACTCTCTCTCTCTCTCTCTCCCTCTTCCTCACTCTTCCCTCTTGTTCTATCTCCCTGTCTCTCTTTGTGTGTGTTGTTGTTGTTGTTGTTGAAAACGTTTTTAAATACCGGAACTGAATGTTTAGCGCTTTTAAGCATGGGAACTTTTTGTTTTCTTCCATTCAACTTTTCTCTCTGCACCCAACCTCCTTCCCCCTTCCCCATTCCCCATTCCCCCTCTCTCTATATCTATAGTTCTCCCTCTCGTTCTTTCTCTCTGCCTTTTGTGGATGTCTATTCCGTTCCGTTCTCGTATAAGGCATCGTTTTTTTATTGCAAGTTTCCAAACAACAGGAATCTCTCTTCTGGATTCTATTTTAGGTGTTTCTTTTTTTATATGCGTTCCAAAATTTATTGCAGACATTTGGATTTCAAAATTTATGGCCCAAAGATCAGATCAGTGGTAGGAGGAGGAGGAGGAGGCGGGGGAGGGGATCTAAAGAGCATTAGAAGGGTATAACAGCTTTGGTGCGAATGAAAGATTGATAGCAATCGATTAGGGATCATGATCATTTCTGATTCACTCTGAAAATCCCTATAAAGAACCCCTAACGGCTCCCAATGGCTCTTTAGTCTCTGCTTTCCGTAGAGGGTATCCGAAAGTCGTACCTCTACCATTCGTAGCCCCATTTCTGGCTTGTTTATACTGTCAATATTTTCCTTTTGATTGCTGTTGATATTTCACGCCTTGGCCCCACGGGCAACACGGCCAGACGACGACTTTAGGGAGTGTTTTTTGTCATATGACATTAGACATAATAGATATCTGATACATGATATATGTCCCTCTCTCTGTCTCTGTCTCTCTGCCAAACGCTTGATTTATGGCCAAAGAATGAGGCGAACAATAGCCCCCGACTTGACCTATGATCCAGAATTCAGAATTCAGTATCCAGAATTCGCATTGTAATGGATTTCATTGGAAAGATGAAAGATCTCTATCGCTAGGGAGGAGGAGGAGGAGGAGGGGGAGGGATACTCGAACGATCTGCGAGCTGTGTTCTGATGTTCTGATGTGACGTGATGGGTGGTTCCGGACTTAGCATTAAAACGGTTCTTAGTCATGCTTCGGGTTCGGTTCGGTTCGGTTCGGGGTAACAGCATTGAACTCTTGACCCGCTCTTGTTGGCTAATTGGTTTAGGGTATATCGGGTATCGCAATTGCGAGTGGTGTCCGAGTCCCCGAGTCCGACTTTAATTGATCAAATGCTACGACTGCGACGACGACGATGGACAACGCAGCAGCAGCAGCAGCAGCAGCAATGCTCGGATCAGAGCCAGAGTCAGATCTCTGCTGCTGGGGCCGCTCGGGGGCTGCAAACAACTTTCATTTTTCATCTAGAGCGAATGCTGCTGCCGTTGTACTGCTGCTCGTATCTGCTGCAATTAAATGCGCCATATGCGTGCCACCGATCGAAGCAGCAGCGGCGGCAGCAGCGTTTGGGCAGCGCCTATAGCTTTGGCTTTGGTGGGTGTCAAGTGTAATGTGTAATGTGTAATGGGGTATAGGGCGGCAGCTAAATATAGCCAAGCCCCGGAGTTGGGGTTAGTCTCTCTCTACACCTCTCTCCTTCCTTCCCTCCCTGTCTGCCTCTCTCTCTCTCTCTATCTCGCTCTGTCTCTGTATCTTTCAATATACGATCTATACGACTATAGTGGGGGGAACCCAGCCCAAAAAAAGTTTCATTGCAAAACCTGATGTTGCGCTGTGGCGTTGCTGTTGCTGTTGCTTTTGCTGTCGTTGCCGTTGATACTTATTGCTGGCGTGGGCAACTTACAAATGGCAACAGCTACAGCAACAACAACAACCAGTTGACTGGAGGCAAGCCGTTGAGCAGGTGTCTGCTGCTGCTGCTGCTGCTGACGACGTTACCTGCATTATGCAACCTGCCATTGCCAGTCGTTGCTGTTGTTGCTGCTGTTGCTGCTGTTGCTGTTGTTGGTTTTGCATAGATCAATACAAAATAGCAAGAAAGATACATACCCTTGCAGATACATAAGTTTCTGCTGCGGGGACTAAGGTGGGATTGTAGTGGATGTTCTGAGATATGCATTTGGGATTATCTTCTATGTGTGTGCATATATTCTTTCTGCTCTACCATAAGGGATCAGATCAGTGTTTCTGCTCTGTAAATATCTCTTTAAGAGTATCCACCACTACCACTAGCTCTAGCTCTGGCAATAGCTGTTAGCCAGGCCAATGCCTTGCTTGTTTCAATTGAATATCTATATCTTGGATATAATAAACTTATTCTTGGATTCGAACACTCACCCCCACTTGGTAGAGTATGCGCAGGTCCTTCTCCTTGTGGCCGTGTTTGCTGTTGGCCAAACGATGTTGCTGCTGCTGCTGCTGCTGCTGCTGTTTCTGCAACATTTGACGCGCCTTCCGTCGGGACTCGGCCAAGTCCTGCTGCTGCTTTTGTTGCTGCTTTTGCTGCTGCTTTTCCTTCTGCTGAAGGTCTGGCGGGGCTGCTGAGATGCTCACTACAGTCAGTGGCTCTGTGGCAGGCTTGGGCGTGCTGCTGCTGCTGCTGCTGCTGGTGGAGAGTGTTGCACTTGTTGCAACATCTTTGGCATCGTAGATGGTGTACTCCAGGCTCTTGTGCGCCGCTGCCCCCGTGGCCGTGGTCGGCGTTAGTTCGTACACCTCGAGGGGGAGGCGCGTGCCCCGTGCGACCAGGGGCAGGAGGAGCAGCCACATGAATATTATTGAATGCATGATTCTCTGTTGTCGCTCTCTCTCTCTCTCTCTTTCTCTCTTTGTGCTGGTTGTGGTTGTAATTGACACTCGATGGAAACCGTAATTGAAATTGAAATTGAATCAATTCAAAGCTGCTGTCTCTTTCCCTTTCTTTCCTGCTCTGTGTCTGTCTCTTTCGGATCAGATTTGCTGGTTGGACAGTTTGTGCCGCCTAGAACCTGGCCCCTGGCCCATGGCACAGACAGAGAGCTGCAGACACCATAGACACACTCTATCTATCGGTTGACTAAAAAAAAATCAGGTTTCGAATCGATCAATCGATTGAATGAATGTCACTGCTTTCGAAACACTTTTTTGGTTTTATCGAACACTCGCGACATTTGATCCTCCGCCGATCCTCACGATACGATCCTCACTCGCCTGCAAGCTCTTTGCAAGTCTCTTTCGCTCGACTCCTGTCAAAGTCCTCGTCTTGGCCTCGCTCCTGCTCTTCGGTTTCTTTCGTTTCTGCACGGTTCTCAGTTCTGTTCTGGCTCGTACTTCTGTTCGGGCTCTGTTCGTTTCTGCTCGTCGGCTCGTCTGTTCGTCTGCTCGTCTGCTCGCGACCAATTCACTTTTCGAAGTGATCAAACGGAAAAACGAGCTGCAGCATGTCGGTGCTTGTTTACTCAAGTCCGCTCACAAGAGCAGAGCGGAGCGTAGCAGCAGCAGCGGCAGCAGCGGCAGCAGCGGCAGCAGCGGCAGAGACACAGCGAGCGAGCGAGCGAGCGAGAGAGCACAGCAGCGACGCGACGCAGGCAGGCCATGAATGAATGAACATGTTGTTCAGGGTATATTCAGTGGAAGGTAAGGCGGAACGGCTCTCACCATAGGATTGCCGCTCTCTCTCTCTCTCTCTCTGGCATTTATCTCCCAATCTACATTCAGATCAAGCCTTAATCTGTGGGAGAGCTACAGAGGAATGCCCATACCTTCTGTAGTTCCTCCAATAAATGTACAAAATTGTGTGAGAGCACTCTCTGTGAATGCCTTACCCTCTCCCAATGCACCTTGGCTGCAGCATCCATTTGGTGCTGAATTTGCTGTAATGTGTGTGTGTGTGTGTGTGATTATCTATGAGACCTGCCTGGCGGGGTGTCTGTGCGAGCGTGTGTGTGTGTGTGTGTATGTGTGAGAGCGAGTGTAAGGTGTCTTTGGCTCCTGCTCTTGGCTCTTGGGCCCTTTAGCCGGCTCTCGGCTCGGCCTGCTCGCGTGCTTGGCTTGAGGAAGCCTCGAGGCCTCGGGTTGCTTTTGTTGCTTCCGTTGCATCCTTTTGGACGTTTTTGCTGATGCCGCAGTCTCTGCCACTGCCACTGGCTCTGTCTCTGCCGCTTTTTGTCATTTTTACTACGGCACCGGAAACTAATTCCTGCCTCGCAGCGACTTTTACCCCTCCCTTGCTGCTCCTCCCCCCCCTTCCGTAGTCGTTGTGCCGCTTCTCTGGTTTCATGTTTATGCCTCATTCTTCGTAGCACATGCCAAAAAAAAAACGCCAAGAGAAAAATCAGAGAAAGACAGAGACAAGAGAAAGAGAGAGAGAGAGGTAGAGAGAGAGAGAGAGAGGGAGAGGGAGAGAAACGGGTCTCCATCTCCAGCTTTGGAAGTTCAAGCGAAAAACGCGCGCGGTTCGGCAGAAAGCCCGCCAATTTTATGGGCCAAACCCGATAAGATTTCATTTGTTTACGAGTTACCTTGAGACGAACCCCAGAGCCAGAGCCAGACCCAGACCCTGCCACTGCCACAACCATTCTGCCACTCTGCCACAGTCTGTCCAAAAACAGCAAGAACAACAACAGCCAGAACAGAACTCCAAGAAGAACTCCAAACTGAAAAACTGAAAAACCGAAAGGCGGCCATTGTTGATGGAGTTGAGTGGATTGGATTGGAGTGGATTGGATTGGATTGGAGTGGCCGTGGCGTGAAGGTTTCCCTTTTCCAATTCGATTTCTAACTGATCCTCTATGCGTCCGGACTATAGCTGATTAAAGAACGGTTATATCCTTTAAAACATGTTGGTCCTTAAATATCTGTACACTGATATTTCATTAAATATTCTGCAAGATCAGAGTATTCATAGCATTGCCGATTTCCGCCTGAGTGTGAGTGTGAGCCCTTCTATATTTACCAACTCCTCAGAACCAGCCATTTATTACAGATTTGATCGACTAAGATCGATTATTGCTCGACCTTGCTCCAACTTCAAACTCCTAAACCTCTATTTTCCACATTTTCTTCCAGGGAAAATGTACGCTGTGATCGGCCGGAGACATGGCAAGATCCTGTCCGGAGACCTCACCCAAGGAAGCGGCAACTTCTCGGTCACCTGTCTGCTGCCGGTGATCGAGTCGTTCAACTTTGCCCAGGAGATGCGCAAGCAGACATCTGGCCTCGCCTGTCCCCAGCTGATGTTCAGCCACTGGGAGGTAAGTACTAAGTACTGGCCAGTGGCCCAGTCCAGTCCAGTCCATGTGGCAGTGGCAGATCTAACACTGATTGCGGCAGCTGTTGCTCGGCTGCTGCTGCTGCTGCTCCTTTTGGAGGAGGCACAAGTGCACCATATGCTGCCATGTGCTGCGTGGTGTGGATGCTAAAAAAACCCTCCTTGGATCTGCTCTGCCTTGCTCTCCCTTCCTGTGGTCGGTCTGTAACAAAATCTCAGCTTACGCTGCGATCAACCTTCTGTTACCTTCTGTTGAAGTCTTATAAGCTAAACCACAGACAGCCGAAGCAGAAGCAGCAGCAGCAGCAGCAGAGGCAGAAGCAGAAGCAGAAGCATCAACATGGCAACAGCAGAAACAGAAGAGGCAACATCGGCGGCACCTTCGTTGGCAACAGTTGGACTGAAAGTTATATGGTCCATTTGAGGGGGCTGCAGCTGTGTGTTCAGATACAGTGAAGACTCCATCGAAGGTACGCTGTTCTTGTCTGCCCAGGGGATCGATCGTCCACGAGGGATTCTTAGCTCTCTTTCACTGTACATCTTCCGTCGAGAGGTAACCCAAAGCCCCCACTAGCGACAGGCTTCCTCTCTCTCCTTCTCTCGCTCTCTCTCTTGCCATTTTGACCTTGTCGTGGGCCACAATTAAGACTCAAGTTGATGACTTTTTCCACTTCGTGTTGCTGGCTTTTGGCAGCCCCAAAAGACGACACTGAAATGCTGACAGACGGCGGCTGAAATGTGCGAGAGGAGAGCCAAACGGATGAGCCAAGAGACGGGATGGGATGGGATGGGATCCAACCAGCGGATGAGCTGAGCCAACAGAAAAGATGATTAATAAAGTCGGCACAGCCCACAAAAGTGGGGATAACAGAGTGATTGTTTCGACACAAGAGAGCAGAACACAACACTCTCTAATATTTGGACAAGAAGTCACATTCCATCAATCAGAAGGAAGTGAATTGAGAACAGAATAGAATGGAACACCCATCGATATTTTGGATATATTCGTAGGGATTCGTTTCCTCGCTTTCTGCAACAGTAATACCATCTAGATTCTGGAATATTCTCAGTGCAAGATCAGGCTAACTTCGACTCCAACAAATCCCATCGAAAACCCTTTTGTATTCTATGGTTTTGTCGCCTGCACAGGAGATGTTTCCAGTGTGCGTGTATTCTGTCTGAGTATTGGTCAACTGTCCGCTCTATCAACTATCCGTCTGTCTGTGTGTGTGTGTGTGTGTGTGTGTGTGTGTGTGTGTGTGTTGTATATCGCCCAACCAATCGATAACAACAAGTTTTTGTATAATGACTTCCGGCGATTTTCTATTTCTCAGCTAAAGTTTTGCCGGCGACGACTACGAGATGTTGCCGCTTGCGCTTGCCGCTGCCACTTGCCGTCGCCGGTTGTTGGGTCTCTGGTCTTCATATAATTTCATACGCATTTTCAGACAGCAGCAGCAGCAGCAGCAGCAGGGGGGGATAGAGGGTGAAGAGGGGGCGGGGGGGGGGGTCTTCATATCTTTGTGGAAATCTTAACGGAAACTAGTTTAGCAGGCACAAGTGGCACACGTATCTGACAGATACAATATTATTTCATTATTTTCCAACGAAGGTGAAGCTTCGAAGCAATTAGGATTCCACATTGCCAGCAGCTACCTTTCTTTCTCTTTCTCCGTCTCTGTCTTTTTCTCTTTCTCGTCGGACAATTAAAACAGTTAGTGCAGCACTTTGTGCCCCGCCCACGTGGTCACCTTTCCCTGCCATACCCCCCCCACCCACCCATCTCCTCTGTGTGGGCAGGGCAGCCCAACCGTGGGCGCAGTTGTCACGTGCCCCATAACAACAACAACAAAAACAACAACGAAGGCGTCAACGTCGTCAAACTGCAGTCGAGTGGGGAAAGGGAAAGGGTTGGGGGTGGGGTTCGGGATCGGGGTTGGGGTTGGGGTTGGGGTATGCGGATTATGGGCAGGGAATTTGAATTTCTTGCTGCATCATGCCCCACAATAAGTTCGTTAAGCTGCAGCATCAACATCAGGACCAGCCACAGCAGCAACAGGAGCAACAGCAGAACCAGTGGCAGCAGCAGCCCAGCCAGCCACAAGAAATCATCTCTTTGGATGACCTTTGAACTTGAGGTTGGGCCTAAGCCCAAGCCCCAGCTGAAACCCAGCTAAAACCCAACTGAAACCCAGCTGAAACCCATCTGAAACCGAAACAAAAACAAAAAATCGAAACCGAAACTAAAACTGAAAAAAACACACAAAAACTAATTTTCAGTTTTCATAGTACGATAAATACTTTTTTGCTGTGGTTCTTTCAGAGGCTGAGAAATCTGCGGAGAGACAGTGCGTATCATAACCAAAAACATGGCCAAAAGCAGAAGGAATCTGTATCCATCCGCCCTGCTCCGCCTGCTCCTCCTGCTCCTCCTGCTTCTTCTGCTGCTCTTTCTGTGGCTACTGTCTTGCGCGCTTTTGTTATTATTTAATTTTGTTCTTCCTTTTGTTTTTTTTGTACTCTCCCCCTCCTCCTCCCATTTTCCCCTGCTGCTGCTGCTGTTGCTGCTGTTGCACTTCTCCACTTTCTTGCCACTTGATGAGGCTGAAGATTGTTATTATGATTATGCCCCCCGTGTGTGTGTCTGTGTGTGTGTTTGTGTGCCAGAGGTAGGGGCAGGAAGAGGTTCAAGACCTTAGCCCCAACTCCTCACCCAAAAAAAAGAAACCAAAAAGGAAGGAGAAGGAGAAATAACATCACAACTTTGGCTACTGGTCTTACTTTTGGCCTGCTCCATAGTAGCGTCTGCCTCTGCCTCTGCCCTGGCTGGGATCGGATCGGATCGGATCTGTGCTCTGTTCTCTCTCTCTCTCTCTCTCTCTCTCTCTCTCTGTCGGTCGGAGTGTGTTGCATATGATTGTCGCGCTTTGCATGCAAGACCTCAACCCGAAACAAAACTACTTCAAAAGCATAACAGATGCAACACCAGCCACCAGCCACCAGCGACCAGCCAACAGCCATCAGCCATCAGCGACCACAAAATGTGTGTAAGAACCAAGACAAATAACAAATAATCTGATAACTCGTTTTGTATACCTGAACAACAAAAAAAAAAAAGAGTGTTCCCCCAAAGGGAAAGTCCACACCGAAGGGAGTGGAGAGAGGGAGAGGGAGACGGAGAGGAAGAGAGTGTGTGTAGGGGCATGCTTGGGGACTAGGGATAGTGCTGTGGAGCACACTGGAGTGGAAGTAGAAGGGGAAGGGGAAGGGGCAGGGGAAGACAGTGCCCTAAAGTCTGCCTGGTGCGAATCAACATACGAGTATACACACACCAGTATGGGTGTGGGTATGAGTATTGGTAGAGGCAGGGGTACGGGTACGGGTGTATCTGTATTAGTGCCGCCAAGTGTTTATCCAAGTGGCTATGGGCCCAAAGGATTGTTGTTGGTCTTAAGTGGAACGTGGTTTGCATTGTCCCCTCGCTCGCTCGCTTGCTCTCTCGCTCTCTCGCTCTCGCTTGCTGTCAAAATGACGCTCGTCCATGTCCCGTGTCCGTGTCCGTGTCGGTAGCCCCGAGGCTCTACAGATTCGAGACCTCGCGACTCGGGAGAGTAGCTCTTGAATCAACTGAAATCCAAGGTACACTTTGGTATAAGATACAGATCCAGATACCACTCCCTAAGGATACTAGATCTTAAAGACACTCTCTCCTTGGTGCTCTTTGTATTCTCTCTGAACTGGCTGTCATTATTGTGCACTGCCTTACCCCACCTCCTGCTTGAATATACCTTGCTCAAATCGACTCGTGGCTCTGTGGAGCCTTTTCTCAACGGGCATGCGCAACGCCCAAACGAACGGCCATTTGTGGTCTGTCTCTGTCTCTGTCTCCGTCTCCATCTCTGGCTTTGGTTTTGGTTTTGGTTTGGTTCTGGCTCTGTTTCTGGCGCGCGATAATAATCTCAAGTTGGTCTTTTGGTCGCGGTCTCAGCAGCGGACAAGCAGACAGCGGACACGGGGACACAAACAGACGTACAGACGTACAGCCGGACATACGGACAGACACTCGGCGTATTTCGGTAGCTGCCGCGTAAATTACCTGCATACAAACACACTAACATTTCCAGAATACACACACTCACACACACACACACACACAGACTCACATATGTGTGGATGGGATCGAGAGAAGGAGAACATACATATATGTATGTATGTAGAAATGTGTGTGTTTATGTCACGTCGTTTGCTTTTTGGATTTTTGTTTTGGTTTTCGCGGCTGCTTCAATATTTTTCTTAATATTTCTTTTACTCGCAGAACGGAGAGGGGAAGGGGAAGGGTGGGGGGGCGGAAAGAAGTGTGGTGTAGACAAGGGGAAAAGGGGACAAGGGGATTGGTGGTGGCGAGGTGGAGCCCGGGCAGAAGAAACTGGCGAGGAGATTGGGGCTCTGACTTGTCTGCAATCTGGAGCGTGGTGGCTGCATCGGTGTGGACGGATAACCCAACTCTTTAAGAGTGCTTTCAGGACACTGCCAGAACGCTGTCGATGCCAGCTGGAGTCTATAATTTTCCTATATGAAGACCATCTTCAAATAAGTCCACCCAACAGTTTTCTTAAAGCATCTTGTGGCTTCTCTGCCGATTTCCTTTGCTTTCGGTCATGTTTTGATTGAATTTGAATTCCTACTTGCAGGACTCCTTTTCTGCTCCAGATCTCTGAAAGATACTTTCCCAGAATGACCTATTAATTCGTGAAAACTTTCTCTGATCTTGAGTTAACCCAAAAATATTCCCATTATGATCACCATTGGTCTAGGCATAGTTCCTCCATTTCCATATCCCGTCTGATGCTTCTCTCTCATAGTTTTCTCTCAGTGATATCCACGCGGGCTGCTCATTTGTCTGGCCCGGCTCAGACGCAAGCTCTGCGCACTTCTGGAGCACTTCAGCTGCCACAGGGTCTCCTTGTACATCGCCCTCTTCTGCCCCGCTCATTGTGTGCTCTTGACGAACCGTTGTCTTCTGTTCTGTTCTGTTCTGTTCGGTTCTGTTGTGTTGTGCGTAGGGCTGTCCAGAGGATGGTATGAGGATGAGGATGAGAATGGAGATGAGGCTGGGATGGGAAGTTCTTGCGCATGCGCAGCCATTGGCAAAGGATGTCTGTCCGTTTTGTCTTCTGGGTGTGTGTGTGTTTGTGTGTGTGCGTGTGCGTGAGTGTGTTGTGACAGGGTTTGGAACTGCGACTGAGACTGAGATTGGGGATTGCCTTACCTTGTCGAGGACTACTGCATGGCTCCCCGTGTGATTCCCCTCCCTCTCTCCAGAGTCTCCAGTCTCTCCCTCCGTCCCTTCAGTTAGCGTTGTTAGTTGTTGTTAAACAAGCGAAACGTTGTGCCCGATAATGATCTACATGGGGGGAACGGGAGTGGGAATGCGAATTGGAATGGGATCGGATCGGATCGGAGGATTGGGGTAGTAGGCAGGCCGGGCCGGGCCGGGCCAGGCCAGGTCGAGGGCCCGCAGTTTAGCGTAGTGCGAACAGATGGCTCGAAAGAAGAAGAAGCACACTCTTGGCAGATCCTGAACCAGAGGGAAAAGGCCAAGCCAAGCCAAGCCAATCCAACCCAACGGCAACGCGTCTCAATCAGCGTGTGGGTAAGCTCTTGCCTTGCCATTGATGAAGATGAACATGAGGCTGAGGCTGAGGGTGATGGAATGGAATGGAGTGGAGTGGAATGGCAGGGAGCTGGTATTGGGGGAGCGGATGAAGAGGTTTTCCAATGAACAGCACGCCTGACACCCGCCCGCTGTGTCAACTCAAGTGTGTGTGCGCTGGCTGTGAATGCAAGTCCTTTACCGTCCTTACACGTGAACCAAACAAAACAATACAAAACACACACACACACAAAAAAAGAGAAAAAAAAAACATCACACAACGCAACCCCAGAGGGCAGGAGAGTGTCTCTACTCTCAAGTGCTCGCAGGAGGAGGCAATCATCAATCAAAGGACCAGGGAGACGGAGAGGCTGAGGGAGAGGCTGAGGGAGAGGGAACTTCTTCACGCCATTCAGTAAAATATTTCTGCGTATCCTGGTGTGCCTTATCACGCAATGGCGAGTCCTTTGAAAGTCATTAAACCTTCTTTGGCCCTAGACCCATTTGAATGTCTTCGCTGTCCTTTGTGGCACCCTCTTGAGCCCGACAATGAAGATGTGAAAATGCACGCTTTCCCTGATGAGGCCACGGCCGGGAGACAATAGCAAACGCCAGGCAGAGGCATCACGTAAACGTAAATCCAATCACGAACCTTAGTCCCAGGTCCGGTCCCGTCCGGTCCGGTCTTCAGGTCTTCCTCAGGCTCAAACGTGGGCGCAGGCGCAGGCGCATAGACCGAGCGACGCCTTTTGTTTCGTCTCAAGTGCGTAAATGATTTCCAGGAACTTTATTCACACCGAATTCGTTGTCTGTCTGCTTACAGGTGATTGATATCGATCCCTTCTGGCTGCCCACAACCGAGGAGGAACTGATGCACTTCGGCGAGAAGGCCGACTCCGCCAACCGGGCCAAGGTCTACATGGACAGTGTGCGGCGTCGCAAAGGCCTCTTCGTGGACGAGCAGGTGGTGGAGCATGCCGAAAAGCAGCGCACCCTCTCAAAGAACAAGTGATTCAAGGTAAGAACTTGCTCTATTATCTACATGCATACAAATGTCTTTTTATTGCTAAAACAAAAAAAATACCGTATCGATGTTGGTGTCTATAATCTACATAGATATGTCTCATTTATGGCTAAAAAAAAAAAAGAAAAAAAAAAACCGGGAGATGCAGCGTTCAGCTAGTATTTGTCCTCCTCTGGTTGCGTCGGCAAAGCCGTTTCGATATTGGGGTTGATCAGGCCGCTCTCCTTTTCCGGAACTTCGGGGACGGCGAGCGAATTCTTGCCCAGAATAATGTGAATGCACCTGCAAGAGAGTAGGATTCATACCCAAAGGACATCATACTTCAGATCGGTGTCAGATGGTGTCGTCACTTACAGTATCAGAAGAAAGACCGTCATCTGGGTGGCGATGGTCAGCATGAAGACATTCCCTCCGTGGTTGGCGTCCAGGCTGGCGCGATAGATCTGCGAGTAGCAGACCCCGCTGACGAACGGCACCGCATTGTCGCACACCGAAAGCAGGGCAAAGACCTTGCCACGCTCCGAAGTGGGGACTATCTTGGAGGTCATGGCCCGAATCATGGGACCCACAATCGGACCCAGACTGCAGACCACAGCCCCGGCATAGAGCAGCTGCGGAGTGGCGGCAAAGAAGTAGAACAGACGGGCTATCGAGTGGGCCCAGGCGCCAATGAAGATGATGGTCTGGATGATGGTGGATCATGGACACAGGTTGTATAGATTGTATTTCTGCTGGGGTTTGATGGGATTCTCACCGTATCACGCCACCCCAGAACCTTGTTCATGAGCGGCACCGCCAGGAGCATGGCAATCACATAGGCCGACGACTTGAAGGTCTTGAAGCTGCTGAAGGAGCTCACCTCCCACTTGAACTTGTCCAGCGTGTACAGGTAGAGGTAGCTGCCCTCGTCCCGCTGGAATGTGTACAGCGCCATGCTGACGAGCAGGATGATGAGGAAGCTGCGTCGATGGCCCCGGCGGGGCTTCAACAGCACGCTGAACGAGTCCTTCACGTGCTGCTTGTCAAAGAAGTCGCCCCAAATGCCGCAGCAACCCAACTCCCTCAGCGAGCGTTGTCGGGGCGTGGTTTGCCACTGAGAAGGGGTCGGATAAGGATAAGGATAAGGATAGGGAGTACTGGATGTGATCTCAACCCGAACTCACCTTCAGGGCGAACAGTGTGTAGAGGATGGCCAGTGCCAGCAGGGAGGCGTTCACCGCAAACATATCCGCATACGACTGATGGAAGGTGTTGTAGAAGAGGTGCGAGCCGAGGGCCACGCCTGTGGGCATGGCACTCAGATACATCACGTCCAATATGGTCACCCGGATGGTGCGCTGCTCCACCGTGGATATGTCCGAAATGTAGGCAAAGCATGAGGCAAAAATGGCCACATCGGCACCCGTCAGAGCCGAGGGCAGGGTGGCCGTGTAGATGATATTCTGCACCGGCCAATGGGGCATCTTGGCATTCACCACAATCATCGTGGAGTAGATGAACTTTCCCACCAGGCCCATCAGCAGCGGCAGCTTCCGGCCGCGACGATCCGAGAAGGAGCCCAGGAACAGAGCCAGGATGATGGGGAAGATGTGGGCGGAGATGTTCTCCCACTGCAGGAACCAGGCGGTGGTGTCCAGGGACTTCTTCTTGTACGCCTCGTTCTCGGCCTTGTTGATGTTGGTGCAGATCTCCTCGCTGAAGTTGTTGTTCACGCGGCAGGCCTTGTACAGGAAAAAGTTCTGCTCCACCACGGAGGTGATCATGAAGGCTAGCATGTACAGGAACATGGTCGGCTCCACGGACGTAGAGGTGATGGCGTGCCACAGCCACTGGCAGGCGGTGCGACGAGGCCCCGCCCCCTGCTGATCCACCACCGCCACTTCCCCGCCCACACTGCTGGTGGCGCTCGCTTGGCTGCCGCTGCCGATGCTGCGACGCCGTTGCGTTTCATTTCGTGCGGATGCCTGAAAGTATGCAATGGGTTTTTAAGCTCTAACTGAACTTCTCTCTCTGCCAGCCAAAGCACTAGAGACCAGAGAGAGCCGGACGTCTCACTAGTTGCCCAGTTGCCCTCTCTTCGCGTCGTTCTCAGTCATTTGAAGCGTTTGTTTTTGGGAGAGAGGGAGAGCATACACAAGCCACCATCACTGCTCACTGTTCTCACTGTTCTCCCGTTTCGATGGGCGCTCGTCCTGCTGCTCTGCTGGGTGTAAACAGAGCGATAAGCTTGTTGACTTCTTGAATTACATTTTCAGAGTTAAGCGATTGTTGTGGAAGGGAATATCGCCATGGAAATGTCGCCGCGTAGCACTTTGAATCAATAATAAAAGCATTTACCACAAATTTGTCAAACAAAAAACAAAAACATATGGTCTTGGCACTCTCTCTCTCTCTCTCTCTCTGTCTGGTTTTCAAGGTCAGCCACAACATGCTTCGCTTCTATCGTTTCGAGTGGTCTTTGGTCTTTGGCGTTCTTCTATCTGTTTTCCGTTTTCGAGCATCACACATACGTAATCATGGAGAGCATCGCGTAGCGCCAATTTGCGTCTGTTTTTTGCCGCGGAATATAAGAATTAATTGCATTTAGCATTTGTCTGTCACTGTGAGCAGGCACTTCGCGTGCTTATTCAATTCAGCCGGCACCAACGACAAACTGTTCATTCGAATCACATTTGACACACTCACACTAGTACTCACACTAGCACTCGCACTCACCTCTGTCGCGCTCATTTCGACTCTGCGCACACGCTGCGCTCTCGCTCTCCGTGGACGGTCGAATTTATGTTGTTTGGGTGGAGGTAAAGGTCTAGCGAAAGCTTTTATGCTCGCGCTCTCTTGTCGCCGCTCTGCCGCTTTGCAGCAGCTTTCGATTTGAATTGAATTTGAAAAGTAACCGCTTCTTCAGCTTTGCATTAGCCGCTCGGCTCCGGCTCCGCTTCGCTCGATTTTCTCAGCCAATTGGTCACTCGATTGGTTTTCTCCCTTTTATCATAGGTTGAAGGGTATTATTATTATTACACCTCACAGCTCTTTGCTCCTTTTAATCGGCGTCTCGCCGATCTTTATTGTTTGGCCTTTCCAGAGGCTTATCTGTCGTAAAAGCCGCACGTATATTTGTTCACTATCCGTTCAAGATCTGTATTTTGCCAGAGGGAGATAGCCAAAGGCAGTGCAGCAACAATGCCCACGATAACGGCTAACGGCTAACGACGGCTATGAAGCTTTATTATGGTCTAATTGATTTAAGATTTTCACAATTACCGTCCATTAAGAGCGGTATCTATTGTCTGGGAACACGACTGGAATGCGACTAGAGCGATACGACCAGCTGTGGCTGCCTTTAACTGAACTGATTTACCTTACTGGTTGCAATACCCTTTGTGGTCCCGTCCCGTCCCGTCCCGTATCGTCTCGTCGCGTCCCGACTCTGTATTATGATACTTCGTGTACAAACCAGACGCAGGCGCGCCTTTGTTTAGCTGAAATTTGTATTGCACCATGCGATCCACAGTCTGGACGCTCGAAATATAAAATATCAAAATATCAAAATATTCCCCGCACTCGTGTTCCAACTCGACCGCGCGATCTCCACAAACAGCAACTCGGGTGCCAAGTGCAGCTCCGCTCCGCTCCGCTCCGTTCATTTAATACCTCGCTCGCCTCGCTTATCAGGGAAAACGCTGATACCGGACTCGCCGCCAGAGTGTCGAGTGGTGCCATGCCATGCCATGCCATGGATGGGGATGGGCGTTCGATTTTCAGTTTATTTATTAATTAAGACATCCATCCAACAGCTATTAGCTTAATTCTGAGAATACATTACAGCTGTTTCATATGTATGTATGTGTCTTACGTTCTGCTCTCTCATTCTAGGTTTCCACTGAGCTACTTTTGGGATGGCAATGGATTGTCGGATTTTATATAACATGCAGACATTCATTTGTACAAAACTTAACTGTAAAAAACCCAGAATGTTCAAAGTATATATAAATATAAATATATAGATATATATATATTTTTTTATAAATTAAAGATACACTGGTATACTGGCGAATTTAATGATATTTTTATTTGCGAAAATGGGGGGGCATGGATATCCTTTTTTCTGACGCTAGTCGGTTGGCAGGACTCTCCCGATCCCGGACATAAATACATATACATATAACCAAAGAAAAAAATGAAAATGAAGAAGAATAAAAAAATTTCCAAACTCGGTACCAGGCGAACAGAAATCAGCTAAAAGCAACTCTGCTTTTAGGTAAAGGTGTGTCATGCCCAGATCGGTCAGTAAATGGCGCAGAAAACACAATATTTTTAAAGGGGGAAAATATCCTTAATCCTCAATAAGGACTGCATCAAACCAGGGACATTTTTTCTATCACAGGAAGCCATCACACGCCTAGAACGGCCCAAAAATAGCCGAGAAAACAAAATATATATGGCAGGGGATGTTGGAGTCCATATCCAAGGATCAAGGATATTTTTCTGATCACAGGAAGCCATGACACGTCCCGATCGGACCACAAATAACGAAGACAACAATATAAATATATCCATGGAAAATATCCTTGATCCTTGGTCCTTGATAAAGACTCCATCAGATCATGGATGTTATACCGATCACAGGAAGCCGTCGCACGCCACGATCGGCCCACAAATAATGGAGAAAACAACAACAACAACAACATTTGTTGCAAACAACAACTTTCAACTTGCGACCGAAAGTTGGCCAAAAAACGAGAATTTCAGATCTGGGACACCAGGCGAACAGAAATCAGCAGCAAGCAACTTTCGAAAATGCAAAAAGTTTCTGCATACTTTTGGGGGCAGAAAACCCAGCGACCAGAAGTCAAATACTGGTATTTTTCTTTGACTATATCTCGGCTATTTGTGGGCCGATCTAGGCGTGTCATGTCTTTTCCTGATTGGGAGAGTCTTGCCAAGCGATTGGCAGCAGAAAAAAGGAAATCCTAGCCGTCACGTTTTTCGCCAGAAATCATGATGGTTACATCATTGAAATTTACAAAAATCGGCCCAGCTTGGATGTCCTTTTTTCTTGCCATTCTGTTGGCAGGACTTTCCGGGTCACAAAAAGGTATGCCACGCCTCGATCGGCCCATAAATAGCCGAGATATAGCCAAA